>JAOTRH010000018.1:14567315-14581770 GCA_034768845.1 Heliamphora exappendiculata | reverse complement strand
AGGGAAAATAAAAATTGATTGATGCAATTGCGGTAGCCATGAGATGTGAAATGAGTGTTGAACTTATTAAAGGTGAGACAAGGGGAAAAGAGATGAAAATTGCGCAGATAAGGGAATAAACATGGTTTCATCTTGTTATTACCTAGTTAGAGTTTCAAGATCCCTTGCTTTGGCAGCAAGGGTTTTTTTTTTTTTTTTCAACAAAGACATGGAAAATGGACTATTGTTCAAGTTTTTTTTTCCCCTTCACAAAGTGGGTTTGTAAAAGGGTGTATATATATGGAAGATGTACTACTACATAAGTAACAAAAAAATTTAAATTGAAATATTGGCATTTCATATTTTATATTTGGAACATAGGCTCAGAACATGTAGAAGAGCACAGACATCAAGGGCATCTTCGTTGTCTTCTCGTGCTTATTTTGGAACACATCTTTTGAAACATGGTACACTCTCATTCAAGAATGTGGTGATCCATAGCAACCCAAAATTTTCATCCCATTTATTTCCTTAACGTTTTCCATAGGAGATGAAAAGAACTTCAAATATACCAAATCAAACTAAACTAAGCCTTTGCCCCCAATCAATTGGGGTCAGCTACATGAATTCTTTTACGCCATTCTACTCTGTTAAGATGTTAAGTCACAAATTGTTTCAAAAACTTGAGTTGTTAGAAAATTGGCATAATAATGTATATCAAGCTATCCAATACTCTCCCTCACGTGCGATCCTGTTTCGCACGTGGGGAGGTGAATAAACTGAACAGGTGCACCAACACATGGAGTACACATTAACAAATATAACAGGGAAACACATCACGAGATTTGAACCCAAGACCTCATAGAACTAGAGCTCTGATACCATGTTGAATCACAAATTGTCCTAAAAGCTTAAACTGTTAGAAAATGAGCCCAATAATGTATATCAAGCTATCCAATAAGAGTTACATCTTCAGTTAGTTTTAATAGGTTTATATTTTTTTTTGATACGGCATCTCATATCAATTTAGGTCTACCCCTCCTTTTAGTATTTTTATTGCTCATGATTTTATCGTTTTTTTTTACTACTGTATCAAATGGTCTACGTTGTATGAGTCCAAACCTCCTTATTCTATTTTCTATCAACTTGTCCCCAACTGGTGCAACCCTTACTATTCTACAAATTTTTTCATTCCTAATTTTATCTTTTCTAGTTTGACCACACATCCACTTTAATATTTTCATTTTCGCAGCACTCATATTATTTATGTGATCTTTCTTAGCAGCCCAGCAGTCTGTCCCATCTAAAATCGCTGGTCTAATAGCTGTCCTATAAAGTTTTTCTTTTAATCTTGTAGGTATCTGTCGATCACATAAAACTCCGGAAGCACTCCACTTGAGCCAACCAACTTTGATTAAATGGGTTATATCATTTGTACTATCTCCATCTTTGTTAATAATCGAACCCAGACAACGAATTAAAATCTTCTGTGATTGAGATTTGGCAAGACAAGCTGTAAATAACGGCTTTTCATTGGAAATGTTAACTTTTTTCCCCCTCACGTGTAGGAGTACCATAATGAATTCTTATGAGTGTGATCAATACTATTATCCCAAGGGAATGGGGTGAGTTGGGTGGACTTTTAAAAGTTAACAATAATAAATGTCAATGGAAAATGAGCTAACTCAATGGAAGAGAATGTGAGACAATTAGATAAACAGTTATGAAATCAATAGAGATGATGATGGGATGTAATGCAATCAACAATCAAGCAAATATAAGTAGAGATGGAAGGAGATTGAGAAGGGATCAACGTCACAATTTATAGTGGTTTGGCTTTACTCAACCTACATCCACTTCCCAAGGCTTCCCCTTGAGAATTTGTCCACTACAACAAAATAGTTTTACAACCTCTAGTTCACCTTTCACAAGGCTTCCATTTCCTTGTATGGATGATCAAATAAATCCTTAAGCAAATTGATTTTAAGAGATCAGAATCTCCCAATCGGTGATTCATTCATTCTTTCCTTTTACTTGAGTTGCTGCACCTTTGCACAAGTTTTTAACGAATCATGTGAAAGTACTTTTCTTAAATTTCCTTTCTTGTATTTTTGGATCTTTGACTTCTTTGCATATATTAATCTTTTCTTCCGTCTTTCATTACTTCTTGAATGATGTGATCAACTCCATAGTCTTTATAATGAGTTTGAGCTGGCTCAACCGATAATGAGCTGCTGCATGATTTCTGGAAACTTATTTGTGGACTTCCAGTTAACATTGAGCTAACCCAAAGTTTGAGCTTGTTCAAACTGCTACTCAGCTGGTATGATCATAAAAATGAGCCGAGTCCTCAGTGATTGAGCTGACTCAAGCTTTCCATAACTTGAAATCTTTTCCAACCAGCCAGTCCTTTTAATTTCAAATCACTAGCTATACCACAGTTGTTTAAATACTACCATTGAACTCAAGTATTATGACCTTTTGAAGCATTTTGAACCAAAACATAGTTTACAATAAATACTTTGTGAAGTCTTCTGTTAAAACCTTTAAATATTTTTTTTTAATCATAAAAAAGGTCGACATTGACTACTCTTCAACAATCCCGTTGTTTAGATGCCTGTGTTTGCATTGACCTATTTACAATAGTCCTTAGGTTATGGATCTGGAAAAACAGCAGTTTGCACAAAGATGATGGATTGAAAAATATCACCAGAATGTAGCTACTTCAGGGTTAAAGATTGATTCTCTCTCCTTCAAGATTTAGTTGTCGACCCTCCCCATTTTCTTGTTCTTATGCATATTGTTTTGAAGTTGTGGCTTGTTGACTTGGAAGCTTGATAGGGTTATGTCCAAAGGTGAAGCCGCCCATCACAAATATTCTAGAGCTCATTACCTCGTATGACATAAGCGGTATATGTCCAAAAACTTCGAGAGAATTCCAACTCCTACTTGTTGGGTGTGAGTCGTGTCTGGAGGACAAGGAAAGTTCGGTCTCATGTAAGGTTATTCGGTGTTTTTAAAACACTACACAATTACACACTAATATTGCTTTGAGAGGCATGGTTTCATTGTTTGTGTATGCAACATGTGAGTTGGTAATTTTCTAATTTTGCCTTATACATTAGTATCTTCTCCAAGCATAAACCTGGGAAAATGCGTTAATAGGCTACTGAATTTTCTACCTTCAAGACTGACCCCTTAATCTACTATGGTCTGCAGTGTCCAGGCCTATGCATATTATGATGCATGGTATGCATATCTAGAAGTCAAAATTGTCCCATTCTCGTCCTAGAACAACATGTACAATAGTGAGAAATTGGGTCCCTGCCAAGTTCAATAACTTGGATGCATCATCTCTGAATAAAAGAAGCATGATCTTTGTGCAAATAACCAAGCTCTTAGTTGGAAAACATGCACCATGGAAGTACATGCCACTCAGCCACAGAAATATGATGGAAAGTATATGCCGGGGCATTTCTGATGCAGTAAGAGGAATATTTGCTTGAAAAGGGTAGTAAGAATGAGTTTTGGGTCTTTTGGCAACATCATTTTGAATCATAAGGTTAAAATTCCTTCTTTTTTTTTTTACAATTTCGGTCAACAAATGTTCTACAGAGCTCCTCACCCCACCAGTGTGCCGTATCTACAAGTAGGATTCCACAAAATATGAGTCACATGGTACATGGACACATTATATTTGTGAGTCTCTATCTGTAGCTCTGCTTTGTGGTGATGACTAGTTTTCTTCCCACTTCCTAATGCTTTTTTTTTTTTTTTACCCCTGGAAGGCAGATAATGCAAATTTTTTATTCTATGCTCATTAATTCATTCTTCCAAAAGTTTTCAGAATATCTCAAGAAATTAGGTGAATTTGACACCTATACTATTATCAATTGCAGGTGCATGACAGAGCTCAAGTATTTATCTCATGCCCTTCTAAAGATGATACTAAAAGACCAACATATATTGGTAAAATTGAGAGATGGTCAAATAAACCTCTAGCTCTCCCTTATACTGACTGCTCTTCCAGCATCAGATTGTTTATTCTGGTATATGGCTCTTTTCTCTTCCTCTTTCTCCTGTTTACTAAAATGGCATTGGGTTTTGGGCTAATCATCCTGGTAGTTAATTCCTTGTTGAAGGTTGTTAGCCAATTTATACAACTGACGGGTTAGCAAGTTGTTGCTTAACACGATTAATTGGCGGTGCAACTTAATTTTTTGGATTACTCTTCCACTCTCTTTAGATCATTTGGTATAATTTTATATCTAACGATTTTTAATGGGATAATTACACTGACCTCTCCTGAGGTTGGGGGTGTTTGTTGTAGCTGAAATTATGAACTTATAGATTATAGCTAAAAAAATGTAATTATTACTTTAAGTAGAAGTTACAAATTTCTGTTAAAGTTTAACACTTATAATTTAAACTAGTAGAATTTGTGTTTGTTGACTTAGAATCAAAAGCTATTAATAAAAAGCTACAAGCACACTGGTTTGAATTTTTTTTCGACTTTTTTGCTGAACTACAAGAACAACCACCCCTGTTATGAAAAATGCAAGAATCTTCTATGTGGTTTCTAAAATTTGATTGCTCGCCATTGATTTTTCTGCCATTATATGCAAACCTCCTCTCTATTACCTAGCCTTTAGAGGTATTGATGGTATCTCATGATGTCAGAATTTTCAGGTTTCCAAATACAAAAGTGCCCTTTTTTAGCGATGCAAAAACAAAATTTTTGTTTCCTATCCCCACATCCAAACACCTACCCCACCTTCATTGACGCTCACAACTACACACCACCCTCTTCTTTCTCAAACTATCCCTCCAGTCTGCTCCCAAACTCACTGGCACCTCTCTCTCTCTCTCTCTCTCTCTGTTATCTAATGCACAATGATCGAATTTTATAGCCGCAACCTCTCTCTGATTTCTCACTATGGAAGCAACAATGCTATCCACAACAGAAATAAGCTAACTCAAAATGTTCCAGAAAATACTCCCCTCCCATTCCCTATATGTCACTTTATGTATAGTTGTATTCATCATATATGTGGTCACCCAGGAATCTATTCTCCTCAACTCTAGCCTCAGTTATTGCATATCAAATATTCAAATGAGACATTGCCATGTTCTAACACTCAAATGGTTCATGTTATAAGCATTTAGGCATTGTCACATGCTGATCAGCCAACACGTTTTCATATGTACAATGCTTGAATATGCGGTTTATGTATACACATATATTACAAGAATAACATGCCATTGTTATCATTTTCATCAGTTTCTTGGGCAAGTACCATTTCACCTACTGGGTTGGTTGTGTGTTCTTCAATAATTGATTAAGGTTTTTGAGAAGACAGTCATTTTTGGTTTCTGAGTTTGCTTGATTTTGGATTTATATTAGTGGGTTTTGGTATTTCTTCATCAATCTCGGCTAGAAAAGCAGTTTTTCCCTGCTGGCTTTGAAATATTGAGAAATTGGTTACTTTTCATAACTATGTTAACTCTGTCCAAGAACAGAACAAGGTGGTTTAATGTGGAAGTAATCCAATGCATTAGCTATACATGCTAGCTTGGAAGATGGGTGATTGGAGAAGATTGAGCACAACGACGACTTGACGAGTCAGTGGCAACCAGGGTGGATTTGTTCAGGAGGATAAAGATAGGAAGCAAGAGTGGAACTGGTTGTATGTAATACATGTAAATGTATACTGGTGCGTGCATATATACCATGGATGTGGTTATGTAAAAATAAATTATTGGGTTCGGACTTCGGATTTAGAATTTTGATTTCATGATTGGTCCTCTAGCAAGATGTTAGATATTTGCTCAATTGTCATCAGATTTGATTGAAGGAAGATACATGTTCCTTGTAACAAAGCTTTTCTGTGGTTAAATAGGAAGATTATCTTGCTCGTTTAGTTTTTGTGGGAAATACAATGTGATCTTGCATAGTTCTAGCTTAAAAGGGACTGGTGTATACCATGCAAACAGAGAGTTGCAGTATCCATTAGGTTCTATTAAATGTAAACTGACTAGTTGCAATTATCAGTGCAACACAACATAGAAAGGTGTTATCATTTATCACTAATTTTCTTGCAGGCTTAGAAATATAAAGGTTGTCATATTTGGTACTTTAAAAGCAAAATAATGTACCTTAAGTTTAATCAACTCCTTTTTCCCCATTCTTGTAGGTTGAAAACATGGGTCGTGTGAATTATGGGCCATTCATGTTTGACAGGAAGGTAAAGTCCTTGTAGTAGAAATATGATTTCCAATTCTGCATATGAGTTTGTAATGTCATTTAACATCTGTTGAATCAATGTTGTTCCTTCAATGCTAGTACATCAACTATATGTGCTCTTACCGGCTCTGATCATGCCTGGTGGTTTTCAAGAAGTTTATGATGTTTTGGGTGCCTAATTCTGTTATAGGACACGTTCAAAAATCCTTGCCATTGTGAGCAAAGGTGAAGAATAAAGATAACTATTGCTATTAACTAAAGGCTTAATCACTAATGATGGATTACATTTTATATAGAAAAAAAAAACCCTAATAAAATAAGGACTAAATTACCTTTTAGCTATATCTAAACTAACAAAAATACACTCTCATCTCCCCCTCAAACTCATGATGTGAGCTTAGAGAACAACAAGAGTTTGTTCAGCAAAAAACGAAAATGATCTGTGGTGTGAGTCTTCGCGAACAAATTGGCAAGCTGGAAGAAGGACGAGATAAAACGGTAACCAAATAGTACCCAGCTAAAGATGATGACAAACGGAGTGGCAATCAATTTCAATATGTTTCGCACGCTCATGAAACACAAATTTATGGGCTATCTGAATGGTACTATTATTGTCACAGTACAGAGATAGAAGTAGATGAGACACCCAAGTCAGAAAGGAGCCACTGAAACTAGACAATTTCAGCTGTAGCTGGGTCATAGTACAATATTCAACATCAGCAGTAGAACGGGCAACCACGGACTGTTTCTTGCTTTTTCAGGAAATAAAAGAATTACCGAGAAAAATACAAAAATCAATAGTGGACTTTAAATTAGAAACATCACTAGCCCAGTCAACATCCGCATACGCTTGAAGAGTTAATGGGGATGCAGAAGGCAATAACAGACTCTGAAATACGGTGTGTCGAGTGTAACAGATGATACAGAGCAAAGCTGGCTAATGAGTAGAACGGGGAGCAAAGAAAAACTGATTGACAACGTGAATGGTCGCGTCATTTACGAGCCAAAAATAAATGTTTAGAACTGGTACTAAACAACTACTCTGTAAAATAGCAGTAAAAACCGGATATCGTTCCACAAGGACAATACGTCAAGGTTACGTAGATTTATGACTAATATTTTAATTCAATTCAGAAAAACGATTTTGGGTTTGGATTGTTTTGATTTGAAGAAAAGAAAAATCAAATCAATAAAGAAGTAAGTTTTAATCGAGAGAACTCTAAGGCTATGAATCCACCTAGCCTCGTAATTTAAAACCTGTATTGACTTGGTTAACTTTCACATTATTCAATTAAGACTTGTTATGGCTACATGCCCTAACAAAGTCATCAAAAGGGGTACATGATCGAAGTCTGGCATAACCTATCTTTGACGGGCACGGATCCTCCTAGATGAACTTGGCACGATCCGTCCTATTGTAGAATAACCTATTTCACGTTTCGATCGCATACAACAATAAACACTGTTGCATAACTTTGTATTCGCAATTACATAAAACAAACGCAAAAACTAAATTAATCATAGTTAAACAACCATTGAATTGTTCTAAAGATAGAAAACCAAAATCCAACACAAAGTTCTAAATTATTCAGCTAGGGTTTCATCAAACCCTAGGAAGCAAAGAAGTTAGCCGCTCACGGTGCGTGCGAACTCCAGGAGATATAAAGAAGCAGCCATCCTCAGAACCTCTCTTGTCAGCCGCCTATTGTCTTCTTCCTTTGAACCCTAATTTTTCAAACCCTTTTAAAGTCTTTTTTTGCCTCTTTTATAGTTCCTCCAGCCCTTTACCTAATTAAAAGTCGTGACCATTATTTTCCAGCAGGACACTTGTGGATATGTGGGAAACCATCTGGACACCAATCCGGACGAAATGAGTCAGTGCTCTTTTTCCTCTGTTTTCTCGTACTCTCTTCTAAGTCCTATGTGAGGCCAACGTTGCAAAAACTACATAAAACCTTTTAGAAGCACGCAAACGGGGACTTCGCCATTGTATGTTGGAGGTCTTAATTGAGTCATTTAAGCACTCTATAACTTACACTTTGCTAGCCCTCGAGCAAAGTAATCAAAACACAAGCAAAGAAAAGGAAACTACACTATCCAAAAATTATGCACAACTATTCAAGGGAGTGTCGAGCTAAAGTTGTAAGTTTCTAATCCATGATATATAGAGATACATAGCTCAAAATGATTTCAATTCATAGCAATTATCCACAACATCGTAACTTAGTGTGTGTGTGTGTAAGATTTAGCTACAAAGAATATGATCTCAAAATTTTGAGTGATGGATAACACAAATCTGTATCAGAACTAAGCTTCAACTTTAAATCTCACTCGATGTGCACTCAACAGTTGAACACTCAAAAACATGTGCATTTATAAACTCTCAACATGTATATGCGACGGAGATAATGTAAGAAAAACAAAAGATTCCCACATGTCAAACACATGAAAGGTGCTATAATCAAAAATGACTTTTAGTCTCATGAATAGCATGTCGAATGCTAGGAATTCTAGAAAGCAACCACACCCAAAACTTCCATTTGCCATGTTCACAACTCTAACCATGCTATGTCTAGGATCAACTAGGATTTTTACTTCGGTTGTAATATTAAGTACGAATGAAGTGTATCAGGGTAAGGGTTAAACATAAAATTCGTCTAAGAGCTTATCAACAAACAAATTTCATGGTGCTCTATTTAATGAAGCACTCGTTTCCACTTCTACTCCTTTCTCACATTTATCAATTCTTTTCTTCATTTTTACTGTCACATTCACTTTTCTTCTTAGTACCTAAGCATCTCTTTATTACTATTATTGGAAATAATATATTTTAAGAAATTAGAATTTCGTTAATTATGGTTTGATTACTAGAATCAACATATTATGAAGTTAAGATTTTATTGATTGTAATTTGATTTGCAAATTATTATTTTTTTTTTTTTGTAATCCTTTTTTATCATTATAAATAGATAGTTATACTTCTTTGAAGGTAAGTCAAAATTATTGAATTTTGTTATTTTACTCGGTATCAGAGCCAAAATATGAAGAAGAAAAGAAAAAAACATGTCCAAAACCCTAGCCGCCGTCACTGCTTTCTCTCACCTTTGTCGTCGGTATTCCTTCACCGGCATCGCAAATATGTCGCTGGTATACTGTTACCGTCGAAATCTTTGCCGTTGTCGTTGGTTTTCCTTCACCACCACCACTGTTGCTGGACTTTGTTCACCTTCGCTGGCCTTTTTTTTCTTTTCTTCGCAGCCGTCGTGTTTCTTCTCTTCCCTGCTGTTATGGGTTGCGAGTTCTAGATCACTGTGCTTCCTTGGTATTAGTGTATCATTGAAGTCTCAATATATTATATTGTTGATTTTGACAGTGCACTTTTTGGAGAATTATTACTCATTTGTTCTTATTCTTGGTTTTGAGGGCTACGGATGTTATTCCGGTAGCATTATTTTTGTTTTTGAGGGCTACTGATGTTGTTTCGATCGCATTATTCTTATTTTTTAGGGCTACCAATGTTGTTCCAGTAGCACTGTTCTTGTTTTTAGGGGCTACCGATATTGTTCCGGTAGTATTGTCCTTGTTTTTGGAGGCCACCACTGTTGTTCCGGCAGCATTGTTTTTGTTTTAGGGCTATCGATGTTGTTCCGGTAGCATTGTTTTTATTTTTTGTGACTACCGTTATTTCGGTAGCATTATTCTTGTTTTTGGGGCTACTGATGTTCCGGTAGTATTGTTCTTGTTTTTTATGGCTATCGTTGTTTCGGCAGCAACGTTTTAAAATCTAGTTAGTTTTTTGAAAACTAAGAAGCCACCTCCGGAAACCGATCCTAAACATGTCCGATGGAACTATATATGCTCAAGTTTTCAATTGCCAAGTTGAGTTTTATTGATATCTTTGTCCCAGCTTGAGGAGGAGTATTGAAAATAATATATTTTAAGAAATTAGAATCTTGTTAATTATGGTTTAATTACTGGAATCAACATATTAGGAAGTTGGGATTTTATTGATTGTGATTTAATTTGCAAGTTATTTTCTTCCTTTTCTGTAATCTTTCTTTATCATTATAAATAGATAGTTATACCTCTTTGAAGGTAAGCTAAAATTATTAAATTATGTTATTCTACTACTATTAATATATATTTATATCTATATATATTGAAAACAAACACAAAAGCTCACTCTTCTATCCCCTTATATTCGTATTGCTTTTACATTGTAAATCAAACCTGTTCTTAAGACGTTTAGACAATGTGTTGACAACGAATAGCTTACATGTAAAAGGTTCAAATTGGCAAACTAGGGATAAGTGTGTTGAAGAAAAGAGAAACAAACTCACATAAAATCCTTTCCTAAGCATAACATGGTCCTCCAGGTGTTCAAAAAGCAGAAAAAGTATAAATGTGGTCAAAAAGACATATTCCCATCATTCAACCAAATGAACAGACTAATGAGACTACGCAACGGCCAACATGCGCTTTGAATAGAACATATGAGAGTAAATTAATTGACATCCCTCCAAAAATGAATGGCTCGAAACTGACAAGAGGTACAAGTCTCCACAAGTGTTCATCAATATTTTCCAATTATCTTTACTCACCAATTAAGATAAAAAAAAAACTGTAGCTAAGCGTGAAGTGCAGAAGATTCCGGATAATAATATCATGGACAATTGCTTAACAAGAAGCTAGCATAAGGATCTGTGTGCCCACATTATAACAAGGAGGTGACATTTACAACTGAAACTCTTGTCACCTAGCCACACCATCCTAGAGATCATGCACATAGGTTACAGGGTAGAAACTAGGCACCCTGTTGTGTACGGTATCAATCTTGAGGAGGTGTCTCTGACCTAAATTGGCGTGAGACCATCATGAAGCCATTGGGGAGAAAGGACTATGAGGCATCGGAAAGACAATCTGGCAGAGAGTCGCTCAGCTCATCCGGGGGCAAGTTCGAGTTGACAGAAGATGCACTGGAGTGGAGAACCACTCAACCTGGTCGAGGTAGAATCCAATTGTATTCAGGCAAGCGTATCTGGTGTGGCTTTTGGAAATTTTCCCTTTGACCATTTAGGTTTGAGGGTATGGCCCTGTGTATGCTAGCCTTGGCTGGCATTGTTCAACCATGGAAGGAAGCATTCCACAACGCATGACAACATATAATCGGTAAATGTGTCACCTCAAGAGGCCAATGTGTGATGAGTAAATCGATCCATGTACCTACACTGTAAATGATTGTCAATAGGTAAATATGTGATAAAGTTGCTTGCTGCTGTTAAGATGTTGCACTTTGTATTTTGTTCCTCACGAGATCTGCATGATGTGTATTGCTTTATTGTTAATAATCTGTTTTCTTGTACAGGGTATTTTGTCTTCTGTTTATCTAGATGGAGAACTTCTGCATGGGTGGAAAATGTTCTCGGTTCCTTTTCATAACTTAAATGACGAGCAGAAAGTTTATCCTATTCTTCAGAACGCATATTCTGAAATCATTACACCTTCTGCCCACAAAAAATTAAAAGATATCTCTGGTACGATCTGAAATCTACTTAAAATACATAAGAGTATAAGGAGCTGATTTATAAAGAGCTGACAAATGCAGTTTTCTCCTCCAATTGAAGCTCTTGACTAATTTTTGGTTTCTATGATGAACAATGTCTCTTGCTCTTATTTACCTGATGTGGCAAGAATGTGTCAATCAATGGCTTAAAGACTAGTAAATAGACAAGATGATGGTACTTAGCATTTCATCTCTTTCTGTTTGTGTGTGCGTGCATGTGCGCAGACAACTCTTCAAAAGAACCGGCTTTCTTTGCTGGTTATTTTGTGGTTGATAAGACAAGCCAGCTTAAAGACACATTTCTATCATTCAATGACTGGGGTAAAGGGATCGCATTTGTCAACGGCTTTAATATTGGAAGATTTTGGCCGGTAAAATAGTGCTTGCAGTTTAATTTGTCTCTCTCCTTTTGTCATCATCTTTGTCACTTCTTCAAAATAATCTTTAACTTGCTATTTTTGCAGTCATTTGGACCGCAATGTAACCTTTATGTTCCTGCTCCAATCCTTCAACATGGAGAAAATAATGTGGTAGGAGTTGCTAAATACCATCTCTCTTACATGTGAAATTGTGGTATATATCTATAGTACACCTGTTTCTGACAACATAAACGCCAGCTAGATAGAGGTGCCTAGAAAAATACCGAAGTGAAGTTGTAAGTATTCATCAAGATTGTTACTTATTAGTAATTACATATCCATTGATAGGACCAATCACTGGTTATCTTAAGAATAATTTCAGATCACCTCCATTTAACATGGATAAATCAATATAAGGTTTTTCTTTTTTGGCCTATCAATCTAGGTTTCAATACAAAAAAAAAAATGTAAAAAATGACATTCTTAATTATTGGAAGGCTGCTGCTACATCTTTGCTTACACAGTAGATTAACTTTAATGGATGTTCCATGGGATTTGTTGGTTCTTAGGGAGATAACGAACACAAAAAATGTTTTATATGCTTTTTCAATATCATCTGACTTAGAGGATTCATCCAAGTTTGAGATTTTTTCATTTATCTAGGGGATTGTGAATGATATCCTTCTTATTTATTTATTTTTTCTTGGCTTCTTCGTGTATCAATCTCTGACACTTCTAAATTTGCGTTCTACCCACTAAAAAATTATCTTATAGCATGCATTTATGGTAAAATTATTCTTCTGTATTGTAAATTTGACTTTTTTTTATTTATAGTTTTGAGCGTAGAATGGATAAAAGGAGGCTGTTGGATTATATAAATGGATGTTAACTGTGAAGTGAAGTCTCATGTCATCTGCCTACGAAAGTAATGTGCAGCACTATATAAGCGGGAGGGTATCCCCACCTTAATAGTTAATTTTTAAGGTTGAGTTCTATCCAAGATGACATGGTATCAGAGTTCGAGTACCAGGGTATATAAGTGAAACTGGAAAAGAGATGAAGAGTATGTGAAATGTGTTAAATGAGATTCTTCTGGAGGAAAAGCAAGACCACAACAAAAATATGTGGAAGTCTTGATTTTCAAATTTTGAATTCTCTACATATTCCAATGCACAATATATTCATTTAACAATTACATATAATAAGATTATTACGTGGGAAGAGAGAAGAAATAAATATTTAGTCACTGGTGAAACTACTAACCCATCCTCTAAATATGATAGCACGTGCTAACAAAACTCCAATGCTCTTAAGGTAAGGTACTGTTCTCTGATATCTCGATGTCAAATACATATTTCGGTTTGTTCTAATTAGATTTCCTAGATTAATAATGACTCCCTATTGTATTTTCTTTTTATTCCATTTTGTTTATGGTTTCTCAGGTCATACTTGAGTTAGAGTCTCCGAATCCTGAGCTTGTGGTTAGCTCTGTTGATCAGCCAGACTTCACGTGTGGTTCGAGTAGTTCGAAGGTGCATCAACTTTAAAAGCATTATTGTACAATGAATCTTCTGGGAAATGCAAGAAATGATAATCAAGTTGGCTAGAGCTTGAGGTTCTGCATCATGACTACTGAACCTTCTTTCTTGTACACACCATCGCCTTATAGGAATATATACTGCAGAGGAAGATTTCTCCTATTGTCGAGTCCTGTTGTGTACAACAAATTTGGTGGAAAACTGTATAAAGAGTGCCAGAACCACAATGAATGATTCAAAACTCAAAATCTGCAGAGAAAAAAAGGGGCGGGGCTTGTGTACTTCTTTCAACAATAAAAATCACAATAGATTCGTGTAAAATAACAGTGGTGCTCTCTTTGTTGAACTGTTGTAACATCATTATTCTGCCATGCTTCTCGAGCATGGGAGTATGGTTATTAGGCCATGTTTAATTCGAAAGATTAGATTGAATAAGAGGTATAAATAATATCCTTACACATTTTTTTTATATCATAGAATAATTAATGAAATTTAGATATTATGAAATTTGTCGTTCATGTTCAATTAAAGTAAGGTAACAAATGAAATAAATGTATGCTTGTATTTGATCGCTGAATAAAATGAAACAAGATAGTTCAAAACTCTATACAAATACTAGGGAGTGCATCGAGTGATATTATTAATACCACAAATTTAGTATTAACAATATGAAATTACGAGCTATTAGCAATTCAATCCAGCAACATAAACATGACTAAAATTTCAAAAGGACAGTAGTTGACACTGTTAATCCCTTTATCTTTTAAAAACT
>JAOTRH010000018.1:14538562-14562723 GCA_034768845.1 Heliamphora exappendiculata | reverse complement strand
GGGGGGACCCGGCCCAGGGATGGGAGCTACGGGCTTGGGCCGGACTAGGCCCACACAGTAACAGGCCCAGGCCGTGGGCTTTTTTTACACCCGCAGTCTTCATGAATTTTGGATTTGGAGGACAATTATGATTTGGGATCTCACAATTGTCAATCTTGTACTTAGTTGCAAAAACAATAATGCTATGGTGGCAAAGTTATTTTATCAAATTACGTGGCACGGTCACAAGCATTAAATATAAGCAAAACTTATGTAGGATCTATTACATCAACGTTTGTTATTGTACCATATTATTTGATAGATTAATTTGGTAAAAGAATTTGGCCACCGTAGCATTATTGTTATAAGAATACAGGAATGCCAATTATCTATCAATATATCTATTCTAATTTATTGGGTGAATACCATTTTGGTGTTTTCCTCTTTTTGATTACTGGTTCAGTTTTTATTATTTATCCATTCTTCATCCCCATGTCAACTGCCTTCTATTTTTTGGTTCCCAAAGATTTCCAGAGCGCACACATTGCGAGTGCACTACCAAACCAAACCAAACCAAACCAAACCAAACCAAGCCAAGCCTTTGTTCCAATCAATTGGAGTTGGTTACATGAATCCTTTTACGCTATTCTACTATGTTAAAAGCCATATCTTCAGTTAGTTTCAATAGATTCATATCTTTTTTTAATACGACATTTCATGTAAATTTAGGTTTACTCCTCCCCCTAGTGTTTTCATTACTTATGATGAAAATAGATGTGTGCGAGTGCACTCCTCTTGCATGAAAATAGATGTGCTGGAATTGTATAGGTCTTGTCTGATTTACATTTCGGATGTGGCTAATTCAACAAATTGGTGCAGTTGAGAATTTGCACGTAATTCTCACTCTCTAACTTTAATGTAGGAGGCAAAAGATAAAGGTATAAGCAGGAAGCAAGCACTGCTATCATTTTGGAATTAGTCATGAAAAGTTGCAATAGGGTTTAGTTTTATTTGTCTTGATTTCAACTTTTATGTCATTAACTTTTAGATCTATCCAAAACTTCCTCACGATTCAAACATCATTCTTCACACAGTTTTTATGCTGTCAACTTACTGAATTCAAGGGATCAGCCTGAATTCAAAGTTTTCTGAACTGATGAATTTTTGCCTTGAAGATTTTTGTGGTAGCCAGTTTTTTCTTTTTCTTTTTATTTTGTGATTTTTGAATACTCAGCCACTATTCACCTACTTTACAGTAATTGTTTAGCCAAGTTTTTAGTTATTTAAATAAATAATTAAAATATCCAAACTTTCCTCCTTCCTGATTTCAATATTTTGGAATTAGCTTGAAGTTTCAAGTTAATGTGAAACTTTGTCATCCAAGATTTCACAAACTTTGCCCATTCCAAGAAATTTCCCTTAGCTTTTCTTTTTGTGAAAATGTTTGAGATAGAAGGTTGAATTTTTCATTTTCTTCAGAACAAATTCAACTTTCTTTGAACAATTATCAGTGTTTGAGCCTTGATTCAAAGTTGGTTTCCTACGTTTCAATAATTTTGAAAGTGATGAATGGGATTCTAACTGAATTTTTTTATTTTTCTCATATCGAATTCAACTTTCTCGTTACAATTATCAGTGTTTGAGCCTTGATTCAATGTTGGTTGTCCATGAGTCAATAACTTCTGACAGTGATGAATGATGTTTGTATCTCAAGTTTTTCATTTCTCTCAGAAGTCAGAATGAATTCAACTTTCTCAGAACAATCATCAGTGTTTGACCCTTGATTCAAAGTTGGTTGTCCATGAGTCAATAATTTTTGAGAGTGATACATGATGAGCTAGCAACTGAACAGTTTGTTTTGATCTGTACCTCTACCTGTTTATGGGCTTTCATGAGCAAAATCTTTGAAAAAACAAAAACAACCATTAAACTGTGCATTGATTTTTCTGAGGCACCGATTGTTTTCTTTTACTGTTGGTTTCCCTCAGAAAATTCTATATTACAAACTTCAAGATTGTATTTTACTGTATTCTCAAGCAGATCACTCCAAAAATTAACCACCGCCTACTTTTTCAGATTCATAATTTGCTTGAATTTATAACTGTCAACAGCAGCCAAGGAATCATTGAAGGCAGATTCAATTTTTGAATCACTGTGCATACTGTATTCTCAAGCAGATCACTCCAAAAATTAACCACCGCCTACTTTTTCAGATTCATAATTTGCTTGAATTTATAACTGTCAACAGCAGCCAAGGAATCATTGAAGGCAGATTCAATTTTTGAATCACTGTGCATTCAATAGCCTTGTACTTCATTATAAAAAATAAAAAAAAATACTCTTTTAGCATTATCTCCACTTTTCTTCACTTTTCCACACAACATACGCAAAATGCTAGTTACAGAGTGCACTAAATCAAAAAGAGAAGTAGAAACAGACGTTGTACAAGAGGGGGTCACGTCATCTAGAACAATAAAACTTCATCCATGCCTGGCACACTATTATATGAATAACTTTATGTTTTCCCAATCATCTTGCTAGGTTTACTTTTCATTGAATTAAATTTAGCTGTTAGTATATATAATAATAGTAGAACTTAAAGGAACAACCATGGTAATAATACTGCTTCTTTCTGAAGACTTGCAATAAAATTAGTAGATTTTATTGCACGAATTCAGTTCTGAGTACCTTGGAATCCATTTTTCACATTAGCCATTTTTTTTCCTGGTATGTAGGATAGAATTCAAGGAGTATTAGAATTCAAAATTTTGACTGAAGCTTATTAACTACCCCCTATATTGCAGGCTTTGATATACGTTCTCTTGCAGCTGCTTCCGTGCTTCTCCATTTAAATCTAGTAACACCTGACCGCAGCTCTCATGGAGCCATTGCACCAAGTCAGATATTCCAGCAAAGTGGTAACTGTTTCGACACCCGAAGACTAATAAATGGGAACTAATTTATGCCTTCACAACCAGGATCCTTAGATTGGTCGCAGGTTTCCTTTGGTTTACTAAATGCCAAATCCAAGCAAAGGATATTTTCTCAGGAGCCAAATAAATTCCTATTGGTCTATACTAATGGAAAAGATTATGTTGCTAATGCCGCCTTACAATTTTAATGGGTCAGTACTAGCAGTAAAGAAACTGCCCAAGTACTAAGTATTAGATCATGGTTTGGGTCTGCCATCTGGTTCAACATCATTCTGACCAAGGTCAGACTAGTTTGTCATTCTATCAGGTGCCTTGGTGTGCGCAATCCTGTTGGTTAGTTGTTGCTGTCTAAATACTTGCACATGCCCCGATCCTAAACATCTTTTAGATTAATTAAAAAGTACCATTGCCCCATCATAAAGGAAAATAATTTTTTGAAAAATCACTTGAATTGCTTAACTCACTCAAAGTGTACCTTCATCTATATTATCAGCTGTACTCGGTGAAATTGAATTCTCATTCAAACAAATTCCTTGTTAAAATTGTCCAATTTGTATTGCTGTTGCTGTATTACTGAAGGGGGAAAAAGGTTGCATACCACCCAGAATATTGCCACCCAAACGGAACAGCCATACCCTTGTCTATGCTACCAAGTCAAGATTATTTTCTTAAAAAACAGTTGTTACCAGTGCTACTCAACCATGTAGTCTATTAGGATGATGCAAAATGGATGCAGGTAATGACATGACCATGATCTTGGTCTCATTATTTACAATAGAAAGTTTTAAAGAAAACATAAATAGGAGAAATTCCCGTACTGAAAACAAATCAGTATATGTGTTAATTAATTTAGGCGGCAGCAAAACACATCGGTAGAGGCCTATCCAAACTTTACTAATAGAATAGGCAGGCTTTACCACTTTTTTTTATACTCTATCTAGAAGATGAGATTTATTATATTTGTTTCCTTTAAATAGAGGTAATCCCGGATAAAAATCTTAGGAGTCAAAGCAAGGAAAGTAGCTTTGATGGAACGGATTCAGAGTGTTCGGGTGAAGCTCGCCTTCTCTTCTCATTGGCACTAAAGAATCAGTTACATCTTGTTCTTATTACTACTGAGAGAGAAAGATGTTGGCAGAATTCGTTAAGTTTTCTCAACGATAGGTAAATACCCACAAATGTTGAAATCTTCAAGTATAAGAGTGGAATAGTCTCTTTCCCATGCCGGTGGATAAGCCTTAAGTCGAACCTTGTAAGACTGCGATAAAAGATTGCAAACTGAAAATTTTTGTAAATTGAGAAATTTTTTAGTTCTCAACAGAGAAATTTATTGATTCATTTTTTACATAATTTTATCTTCAATATAGACTTGTTTGATGGATCTCAACGAGTTGGTTCAAAAAATATGAAAAATATTAAATATATATATATATATATATATATTGATTGATTGAAAGTTATGACATTGTGAATGTGTACAATTACTTTAGATATTTCTATTTTATTGATATATAATTGTCTAAATAAATGTCATAGGCCCTCTTATCCCTCCTATATCAGCTACTCCAAGCTTTGGCTGGAAGAGACATGGAATGCTAGTTGCACAGCCACCAAAGGAAGCAATCCACAATTTGTCACCTATATACACTTCTCCTACTAAAGGTACTTCGGTAATTTGACTGAAGATATTTTTTTTTCCGCTCATTTTACAGCTAAAAATGAAATTTCATGGCCGTCTCTATTATCGGTGATATATTTATTTTGTAGCCCCCACTCGACACAATGCCGTGAGGCACTCTAAGAAAGCATTTGCACCTTCAATGTCATATTCCAAACATCCTGCAAGAAATTCAGTGCACAGGTCTGCATCTTCACCTTCACTCTCATTTTATAGCCATCATAGTGCGGAAAACAAAATCAACAACTTGGCCCCTGAACCAGCCAATCAGCTTCCTTCTCCCACTTATAGCCACCAAGGTTAGATATTTCTCAATTAACTTATTTCATGTTGCAGTACTATGAGAATTTAAGTCACATTTCTATTTTGCATCCTTTCAATTTGTTCTTATAAAGGTGAAGGCCCTTCAATCTCCCCGTTACATTCTCCCTTTCCTTCAACAACAAGGTGGAGTTTTCCTGCACATCCACCATCACCAACAATCATATCAAGCCAATTTAAAAGTACGTGAAGAATAGTTTTATCCTTTTTTTTGTTGGTTTTTATTTTGTCCTCTACTCATTTACAGCAATTTCTCATTCATACTGCATGTGATCATTTTCTGTGTCCGGAAGAAGTGCTTGCTCCTCCACCTAAAGTTTCTCCATTGGGCTCTTCCTTGAAAAAGAGGGCAGCTCCGCCACCCTCACTACTTTCAGCACTACCACCTCCTCCTCCTCCTAACAAAGGTACATAATACCACCTCCTCCTCCTCGTAACAAAGGTACATACATGTATTGCTTTTGATGCTGTGAGTCGGACTAGCATTACTATTAGATTTGGTAACTAGAAGTCAGATGAACTTCATACGATCATAGTAAGTATTGGAAAAATAGTTTTAAAGCTATTTTGGTGTGAATTGAAAATTGTTTGAAGATAGTAACAAGTTAGTTACCATAGTTGACTTGTGTCTTTTCAATGAAGGGTTGTGTTTTTTCTTTGACACCTGTTCAGTATGAACAGTTGTGTCATTTCCTTTTGTGACTATTTGGAATAGTCTTGAGTTCTTCTATATATTGTGTTCCTCTTTTGTTTTTTAGAAGGCATTTATATAGAGTTTGTTGCATACATTGGGTCGGAATCCGTTCAAAAGGGGTACAAAACATTGTTCTGTTTTTCAGACTCACCAATTGCAGTGCTTCTTCTGTAGAATTTAGATCATTATATTTTGGAATATAAATATCCGTAACACAATAAATATCTTAGCGAGGATGAATATATCTTAAGTATATAATGCCAAACACTAGCCTTTCTAGTTTCATCATTAAATTTATATGGTCTATAACTTCAGTTTATGTTTTTATTTTATTTATCACAATTGCACATATAGTATACATATTTTCAATAATCTTAAGACATATTCGCTTTGTTTTTTTTATGTATTTGTTGATTTAACCTTTATTTTCTATTCGAACATAGTTACTACTTATCCCAAGCGAATGAAGCCGTAGTGTTGTTTTAATCAGAATACATTGCCAAAGTACTGGGATTTATGACATTTGTCAAGTTTTTATGAGTAATACAGATGGCTAAATCCACTAGAGCTTTTTAAGTAGTGAAGAAATGCTAAAGAAGAAAGGTGTAGCGGTTAGGGTTGGAATGGGAATAGAAAGAGGGGGTAAATGTGGCGTTCAAATGTACAAGCACGCCGAAACGCGAGCCCAGTGGCAGTTAAATCCCACGGACCTGATCTTGGTAGACGTCGTCGCCACCCTCTTCTCCGGCACTTCGCCATTGTCCTCTAGCAGGCCCTCTATTCCACGACCCATGTGGGTCTTGTCAACATAATGAAGCAAAAATGGAATGATCGAGCATTAAATCTTTATCTAATGTCTTCTGTTTTCTTCTGATCTTTGCACTGACTGCACACATTCACTTCCTTCGGAAAGGGCACGATGTATATACACACATAAACTTACTTTTGGTTTTTTATCAGAAAGGTCAATTGCGCCATTCTAGGAGAGCTGCAATGTCTGAATATGTCTGATTTATGTGCAACGGTCAAAGGACTGAAAGATGCAACAGGTCACGTTCGTTGTGAAAACTTGATGAACTGGTTCCTTGCACATCGGTTACAAGAAAGAAAACTTTGTATGGAAGGCTTTGTATTATATATACTTTTATGTTTATATGAATACATAGATAAGTCTCTGAATATGTATGGGAAAAAAAAAACTTTGCTTGCACATCTAGAAAAAGTGCTTGCACATCTAAAAAAAGTACAAACAAGTTATTAATTTGATCCATACAATGCATGAAAAATAATAATAATAATCAGAAGAATAGCCTTCTCTGCAAGTGGCGAATCGAATAGGGAAGAGGATGAACAGTGGCAAGGAGGCCACGCGTTGAAAGAATTTGGGTTCATCTAAGACTGCGTCTGGTTGTGCCAAAATAGCCAGATTACTTTTTTTTTTGGTCCGAGAATGCCCGTATCAACTCCATTTTGAGCGTGATTTTATCTGGCATGGGTGAAATTCAATTATCTATTTCGTGAAAAGCGTTAAGATTTTTGTGAAATTTGAAAATTTAATTGTAATTTTTTTATGGTTTTATTTATTGCTAGAAAAGCAAATAAATGCTAAAAATTTGTGAAATTGACACAAATGGATCGTTTCATGATCTGAAATTGGTTGGCACCTTATGTGGACATATTTTGTCACTTGTATGTGCCTTTTTGTATGCGAACATTAATGATACTTATTGTTTGTTTGTATATATAAATAATTTTTTTTGATTAAATCAGTGTTCTTGAAATTAATTTGGTTTTGCTACATGAGCATGTACAATTTGACTCGTGTATTGTGAGACTTGGGCAGCTTTAGAGATTGGGTGGGTTTGATTTGCTTGTTAAACTTGCGCCCATTTTTGGATGAAGTAAGAGTTCTCAACTTATTTGATGATGTAACGTGTTTGGCTTTAGCCTAAATACGTGTGAATGCCCTATGTTTGTATAATTAAATCCTTGTTTGGATTTATGAACAAGTTCAAATATGATTTTAGTGTTTACTGTTTAGTTCTTAGACAACTATGCCTGACAAGCTAATTTTTAATATTAGTATGTGAATTTAATTTATGCTACAGTGGATGTCCAATTAATTTGAATGATACATAGATGCTATTGCACTAAGTATTAACTCATGGTTTGAAAGTGCAATTCCTTTACTCTTACAAAATTGAAAAAATTTATCATTTAATAAATGAATCATGGGGGTTTATCTCTTGAAATTGAAGAGATAAATTTAGTAAATATCTTGCGACAAAAGAAATTGAGTGACATATCATTTTATCACTAATATTTTTATTAACTAGATTATGAGTTTATAATAATTATGAGTTATGTTAGTGATGTTTTTTCCAAACATATGAATCGTGTCATATACTATAGTGATCACTATAATAAATCTTGTATTACCACAAAGATGTGGGCGACGCTAAAATATAGGGTAAAGTGAATGCAAATTGAATAGCTGCACGCTTGGAGGTGCAGTTGTGTCATGAAGTATATCCAAAATATATGTATATTGTAGGGTTCATATGAAATCATAGTTTATTGCTTTAAATAAAGTATGAAAAGAAGCAAAATGTCTTCAAAGTGATGGTATTTCAATGTGGTTAACACCTCTACCATCAAATTAAATTTATTAATTGAAAAGGTACAAAAGAATGTGTAACATCAAGTCTCGATATAATCATTATAGGCACAATACCGTAAGACGACTACTCTTAAATGAAGATATCACTATTGATTATGAAAGTTAAAGGATAATATCGCAGATCCACTAACTAAACTGTTGAATAGAGAGCAAGTCAACAAATCATCGAGGGGAGTGGAACTAAAGCCTATGAATTAAGAGTCGTCCCGATGGCAACCCAACCTAGGTGACTGAATATAATAAGATCTAGATTCAAAGGGACAACCAAATAGTATGTGATTCAATATAATCATTAGAGAGAACTTTTCTTACCCATTTCTATGATTATACAGTAATAACTGCAACCTTATATAGGATGAACTATCCTTTTAATGATTTGTATATCTTGAAATTCTAAGTGGGTAATAACATGATATTCTTAATGAGAATCACCTATATGAGTGTGAACGGGCCACTTCTATAAGAATGACAAGGCTACATTCTCGAACCGGGCATCATATTGACGTTCTGTTAGTTTCCACAAGTTACTCGGCTTTTCGTTCATGAAGGCCTATGGCCACGGAAAGGCCAAACGGTGATAGTAGAGATGCAACATAATGTTAGCGGATTAGCTTTAGAAGACTCATGTTTGATAAAAAATGGTCCAACGGATAATACTAATCGCTATGCCATGACTGGTGGTGGATTTCGACCAAATTCTTTCATTTAAGGCTTTGGAGAATTAAATTTGTTGTTTTAAGAAAATATTGATTTTCCAATTCCGAGGGCTTCCCAAATCTGTTTTAGGCAAGACTTTTCCCATCAATTTTATATTTTATTCTAGTTTTTAAATTTAAGCTTAACTCAAATATTTTCATTTTTGGTTCCAATTTTCTTTTTATATTTGGCTTGGTGGGCAAGTATTGCCTTTTTTAGTTTATTTCCTACTATGGGTAGGATTTGTGGACTATAAATATATGGTGTAAGCTTATGGCAATTCAATTTTTGGTTAATAATGAATTTCAAAGAGAGTATATCTTTATTTGTGTTTGTGTTATAGAGAGCATCTCTAATTTCAAGTAGACTTGTAGATTTCGGTGTTAGTGTTCCTCTAGCCGATACACTTCCCTACATAACTAAAGCACTCATGAAAACTAAGAATTGCCCATGGCCTAAATGGGCATAACCATGAGACCAAACTGTGTTTGGAAAGATTGTGTAAAATTCTATTGTCTTAGCTTACATAACGGCTGAATAGTTCAAGGCATCATATCCACTGATTAGTAAGTCCGATAGTTTATCACAAGACAGTTCAAGGCAACAAACCGCATATTTTTATACATAGAATCTCTGCTTGTACTTTCTGTGTCTGTATATTCTTGCATTGTCGTTTGCATGATTGATCCAATCAATTTTCATTCATGTACGAGATTGTTGGAAAAAATGATTTTAAAACCATTTTGGTGAATTGAAAATCGATTGAAAATGGTAACTAGTTAGTTGCCATAGTTGAGTTGTGTGTTTTTATTAAAGGGCTATGTCCTTTTAATAAAGGATTTGTCTTTTCTGTGACACATGTTCAGTATGAACAGTTGTGCATGTTCATTATGAACAGTTGTGTCCTTTTCTTTTGTGACTATTTGGAATAGTCACGAGTTCTATATCGTGTTCCTCTTTTGTTTTTGGATGGAATTTACTTTGAGTTCATTGCATACATTGTGTTGGAGTTCGTCTAAAGAGAGTACAAAACATTATTCGGTTTGCCAGGTCCATCGATTGCATTGCTTCTTCTGTGGAATTTAGATCATTATATCCTGATAGATAAACATCCGTAATACCGTAAGCATTGGAAAACAAATCTGTATTAAGGACATAATGTGATTAATGTCAAACATAGCCTTAATCTACTTTCGTCATTAAATTCATATGGTTTGTAACTTCAATTTATGCCTTTATTTTATTTATCACAATTGCCAAAAAGAATACACATTTTCCAACAGTAAGTAACAATTGGCTTATCCTATTTCCAGATTGTGCATCAGTGACATGCATGGATCCATTGATATACACACCTCCTGGGTCAGCCTGTGGTTGTGTGTGGCCTATTCAAGTCAGACTAAGCCTTAGTGTTGACCTATACACATTCTTCCCTTTGGTCTCAGAGCTGGCCAGCGAAATTGCAGCCAGTGTTTCACTTCACCAAAGCCAAGTTCGCATTATGGGAGCTAATGCAGCCAGTCAGCTGCTAGGGGAAACCATCGTCCTCATCAACTTGGTACCATCAAGAGAAAGTTTTGATGAATCTACTGCCTTTTTGATCTACAAGAAGTTCTGGCACAAACGGGTTCTCATAAAGACTTCGCTCTTTGGTGTCTATGATGTGGTATATGTTCGCTATCCAGGTTATGCATCAATCTTCAGATTCTAGGATTGCCTTTGGAAAACTTCATGGAAGAATTACAAAGCTCCAGCCTGAATCTCAGTTTAGTAATTTTAAGGAATTATATTTTTAGAACTTTTCTTTAAAGCACATATCACCAATCTTGGAGAAGGGTTTTTTTCCCTCTTTTATTCTCTCTCTCTTAAGCATTTTCGTTCGAGAAGTTGAATCACAGTTTTTCAACGTTGGAAGAGGAAGCATTTATAAAATTTACATACTCCAAAGTTCTTATTATTTCTTTAAGCACTCACTATTATTTTTTCTTCTAAAATCTTCCAAGTATGCCATTAGAACCCAGCCCAGTACTCTTAAGATGCAATTCTTCAGTTCTAACTCAAAGTTGTTTTCTCAAAAAAAAAAAAAAAAAGTCTTTGATGTGTTCTATATCTTGTGTCTAGATATGAACTGCTGAAACTCTTAAGCTCTATAGGTCTTCCACCATCTCCACCTTTGGTGCCTTCTACTATAGATGATCAGCCATATCCTGGCCATGGCAATGACGGAGGGGCAATAAAACCTTTGGGCGTTGATGTGCCAAGGAAAAGAAAGGATAGGCCTCATGGAGGGATGATCGCTGTAACTGTTCTATCATCTCTCACAGCTTTTGTTGTATGTATGGGAGTTATTTGGCTTTTTTGGTTGAAATATGGCTGTGTTCATCAACCTGAACAAACTCCACATGTTTTGATATCCTCCCGCAGAAAACCATCAGGTAATACCACTCAGATAAAACCATAAAATCCACCAAATCTCTTAGGATTTGGTTTGTGCAGTGTTATCTTATTGACAACAGTGAACTTAAATACAGCAGGAACTGTCGGGTCATTGACATTTGTAGGCAGTCCCAGTTCAGCATCACTGTCCTTTAGTTCTAGCATGTTGGCATATATGGGAACTGCTAAAATCTTCAGCTTAAATGATACAAAGAGAGCCACGGATAATTTTGATGCTTCAAAAATTCTCGGAGAAGGTGGTTTTGGACTTGTTTATGGTGGCATTCTTGGCGATGGAAGGAAGGTAGCAGTGAAGGTTCTCAAGAGAGTTGATTTACAAGGTACCCATGAGTTCTTAGCGGAAGTTGAGATGCTCAGTCGTCTGCACCATAGAAACTTGGTCCAATTAATTGGCATCTGCACAGAAGACCATACCCGATGCCTGGTCTATGAACTTGTTCCTAGTGGAAGTGTGGAATCCCATTTACACGGTAGATACCTTATAAAGTTTGTAATCATACGGTCTTTGAAGTTCCTTGGCCAGATTATTTATGTATTACATTGTTGATTGTTTGATTATCTGAGTAGTGCCTTTTCCGTTGTTGTCATTGTCGTCGTCTTTGGGTGTGCTTCAGGAGTTGACAAGGAAACTGCCTCTCTTGATTGGGGTACCCGAATGAAGATTGCCCTTGGTGCAGCTCGGGGTTTAGCCTACCTGCATGAAGACTCAAGTCCTCCTGTTATACACAGGGATTTCAAATCCAGCAACATTTTGTTAGAACATGATTATACACCTAAAGTTTCAGATTTTGGATTGGCTAGAGCAGCACTGGATGAGGGAAGCAAACACATCTCAACGCACGTTATGGGAACTTTTGGGTATAAACTCTTATTTTCATTAAAAGTTAATGCTTTCATGTGTTACAACCACCAGAACCACTTGTTTTGGTAATAACAATAGTATTGACAGTTAATGATAATGATAGTGGGGGTTGTGGCCAACAGCCACACTGGTTAAATTTCCAATTCAAGGCAAAGGCACGACAAGTCAGTCTAAAAAGATTGTCCTATGGTTGTCGAAATTAGTGAAGGAAGTAGTTGTTGGACAATCTGCAGGCACGACAAGTCAGTCATTAAAAGCTTGTCCTATGGTTGTCTAAATTAGTGAAGTAGTTGTTGGGCAATCTCTAGTGTACCGTGTGTGCTAAAGAAAACAGAAACTGAAAATAAAGAAACCTGTCACAGTAGTAGACTAATGCTTGTGTTTGACACATTCTCCTTAAGACAAAATCGCCTCGCTATGGTGCTTCGAGTTGAATGGGCGCATGTCTCCCAAGATGCAACAGTTTTCACACTTGCAGACGCAGCACAACAATCTGCAAATTTGGCGAACCAAACAATGCTTGCATCTCTGTTCTCTCAATATAGACGGATAGAACAGAGATGCAGAGGAGCAAAATGCAGAGAGAAACATGATTTTGGATGTAGAAAACTAGAGTGGAGGGTCTGTTTAAATAGACCCACAGGCACCCATTCAGATACAGTCGAACTGATGTGAACCAAATTTCGAAAAGGCATACACCAGGTGGTTGAACCTGCAAACTGGTTTAGACTCAAATGGTAATAAAATGGTAACAAATTTTTAAAACCAAAATTTTAATTCATAAAAATATTAAATAAATTTTCAGTGAAAAAGATAAGAATTTTTTAACCCACAAGCCAGACTTGATCCCAATCCCGGTCTGGCTCAGCACAGCACGAGGCGACTGACCAATCGGGTGGCTGGGCGGTGGCACGGGCGTGTGGTTTGATGGGTCCAACCCCCACTTGGCTACTTCAAAGTTGGATCCCTTTGAGACCCAAATTCAAATCTAACGTTAAGTTATATATGGTAGTACCCTAAAGCTTCATTCCCAATTAAAGTGGGATGGCCATCATTGGTTTCCTATTTCACCATATTCAAATAGAACACCTTGGAGTCAATTTTTCCTTTACTCATTGATGGATTTGAGTAATACAAAATTCATGTTTAAACTATATATGGAGATGAACAAAAAAGCACTTGGAATCACTCGAAAAGATTAAAGGATCGTCAAGATATTTAATTGCTTCAAAGTTAGCTAACAACCATATTCAAACATGTTCAAAACCCACATTTTCCAACAGTAGTTTCATAATGACCGTGTCATTGACTGAAATCTTCATGCTGAAGAAGCAGCAAGTTAGTAAGAAGGGAGAGTATAATCTGAAAGAAAATATGGCCCCACACTTGTCTATGATGAACACAAAAAAGGCCTTCCTTGTTTGCTGTAGAATAGAAAAGCTGGATTCACTGCTAACCCCAAAGTTACGAGAGAATTTCTTGTTGTGTGGAG
The DNA here is from genome assembly GCA_034768845.1 of Heliamphora exappendiculata. Taxonomy (NCBI): domain Eukaryota; kingdom Viridiplantae; phylum Streptophyta; class Magnoliopsida; order Ericales; family Sarraceniaceae; genus Heliamphora; species Heliamphora exappendiculata. Next base: position 14,548,931 of record JAOTRH010000018.1, on the reverse strand, counting down.
TTGGTTTATTATTTTCCTCCAGTTTTAAACTATTTACTAGATTTCCATCAGCTATTGAAGTTTCTTCATGCATCCTCTGGTGCTTTTGTGCCTTCACCTCTTAAAATCTTATGTCCTGTGACTTCGTTCTTTGCAGTTACTTAGCTCCAGAATATGCAATGACTGGTCATCTTCTTGTGAAAAGTGATGTTTACAGCTATGGTGTAGTTCTCCTTGAGCTCCTAACAGGAAGAAAGCCTGTGAACTTGACACGACCACCAGGTCAAGAAAATCTGGTTTCTTGGGTTCGTCCAAACCTCACAACCAAGGAGGGCTTAGAAACAATCATCGACCCTGCTCTGACGTCCAATATCCCATTTGATAGTTTAACCAAGGTAGCAGCAATTGCATCAATGTGTGTGCAACCAGACGTATCTCACCGTCCTTTCATGGGGGAAGTTGTTCAGGCCTTGAAGCTCATCTGCAATGAGTTTGATGAGATAAAAGAGCCTATATCGAGAAGTTGCAGCCAGGATGACCTTTCTGTTGATGCGGATACTAAGATTAGCAGAGTTTCAACCGAGTTTATGGAAGCTGCAGGAACCCATTACCCAATACATGGCTATGATTCTATCTTTGACTCAAAAGGACCATTATCAGCTTCGGGTTTTGTGGGGGCATCAGCTGGATTTGAGGAAGAGGAATTTGGGTCATTTAGAAGGCACTCTAATTCTGCACCTCTACGAATGGGAAGAGGAAGGAAGTTTTGGCAAGGATTAAGAGGCTTATCTAGAGGCAGCATGAGCGAACGAGGATTTTCGTTAAAGCTATGGTCAGGATCTCGTTAAGTCTATTCCAATGCACAGCATTATAAACAAAAATGCCCTTAAAATGAATGTAGGCAGCGGTACACAATCATAGCACGAGTGAACCTCATTTCTTCTTCTAGATCAGGCCTGTAATATGATTCATATGAGTTATGCTTGTCAATCTTTCTTGCGGCTGGCAATTTAAATGGATTTTTGGAAGTGGAAGCTCTGTAGTCTGATGTAACCTCTTTCTCAAACTTTTATCGCATCTGAAGGGCTTCATCCCTTGACGACAAACCCAGGTAATTGGATTCATTATTTTTTAATGTTCTATTCCATTTATTGTTTTGTTATTTGCTATTGAAACTAGGGAATAATGATTTTCTCCGTTTATGGGGGAAAATTTTCGCATGCATGACACACATCTTATTCCATAATTGTTTGCCTCAATGGAGGGCAATGGGAAGCTGGGGTGGCAATGACGGCGGGGAAGGGGCTGTGCTGGTAGCGGTCGTGGTGGTGGTGTAGGCGAGGAAGGTGGGGCGGGTTTAGATGGCAGCCAAAGGTGGTGAAGGTAGGAACTCGAGGTGGTGGAAATGGTGGCTAGGAGTGTGAGATTAGCATTTGAAAGGTTATAGATGAGGGTAGACTTAGGATTTAGGGGCGTGCATGATGAAAACTTCATAAAATTTAAATTTTCACCAGTGTGTTCAAGTGGGAGTGATGAAAACTTCATAAAATTTAAATTTTCACCAGTGTTCAAAGAAAGTGGGCATGCAAAGAATTAAAGTGTGTGCATTTAGAATCGCTCATATTATCCAGACACCCTACGAGCCCACCCCCAATAAGCCGAGTACGATGTCTTCTTTTTGGGACAAGAAGAAACATACTTCAATGAGGCTGGCTTTTTCCGGAGCATGAACTCTAGCCACACTTGCTTGGGTATTATTTGCATTTTTTGTTTCTTGTTTTTGCTTTTTGTGTTTCCGGAAACAAAAGCAATATAAAGTTCTAAAAAATTAACAGTTCGTCAAACAAGTTTCCTGTATTTTTCAAAAAATAAAAACAGAAAATAGTAAACAAAATCAATACTGAACTGAACAGACTTCTTTTACAGATCCAAGATACAAACAACAGGAGACTTCATATTACATGTGGAATAAAATTGCAGATGAACCCAAGAAGGAAACATTGATCAGAAATGCTGTGATTTACTTTTTTTTTTTCACCGTTTTATGGCAGCTTTCCCTTCACTATATTGTTGATGATTATTTCCAAACCAAAAACCGGTTATTATGTTCAACTCGGCGGTGATCCAAAATGGTATCGCCAAGTCCCTCTCTACGCACAACTTTGCTAAGAATTAAAACAATAAAAATTACATTTCCACTATCACAGCACATTCTGCTGCTGCTCTTTTGCTCCTACTATGAATTTTCTTTCTATATACCAGCAGATTTTCCTAGTCTTTCTCTCAAAATCTTCACACCCATGTACCTGCATAACCCCACATTACAAGAAACCATTACTACATACATGTGTATAATTGGATTTTCCTAGAAAAGATGAGAAATGAGTTAAAACATTTCTAATATGATCTGAAATTACCTGCCCAACATCATCACAGTGGCTTGAGGGTTGGTTCCGGGTGATTCACTAAACGTCGAGCCATCGATGACTCGAAGCCTGTGAACTCCTAGAACCTTGTAGTCAGGGGCCACCACCTCACCGACATGGCAGCCACCATGGTAGTGCCAAATTGTGACCACTGTGTCTTTGCAGAACTGCTCAAGGGACTCTGTGTCGTTAGTGTGTTTTGGTATGAAGTTGACATTAGCCTCAATGCTCATGTTGAGCAGCCTGTCCTCTGTTGCTTTGTCGAACTGGGCGAAGCGTGCGAAGGGCTTTGCTACCAGAAGCTTCTCCACCATCCGAATGCCATCAACGCATTGCTGTAGATCAAGGGGATGGTTGAAGTAGTTGAAGGTGACAGAAGGGTTATCGTCGATGTTGGTGTTGATCAGGCTGAGCTGCCCCTTTGAAATGGGGTTGGCAATCTTCTCCAGAACAAAACCTCCCATGAATAATTCATGTGGTAGCTCTGGCTTCCTGTTTCTGTAGGCTAATATAGCGTCTTGGGTTCTTTGCTTTGGGGGAATGGTGGAGAGCTGCCCGATCTGGTAATAAAAACAATACCAAGTCTAGTGAAGGGTGACTGAAAAAAAGAGGAAGTATCTATGGTATATAGACCCGGGTACTACTATTGGGTGCAGGTACATGTAGAGGTGCCGAATTTGTCCAACTCTACTATAAAGAATAATGGAATACAACAAAATTTTCATATTTCTTAACACACACACACACACATATATATGTATATTATTTTCCAGAGTAAATGGTGTTTATAAAGTTCTATTGAGTATATTGTGCATAATAATAGAGTGTATGCATAGTTTTATAGTAAACTCGAATTACTAAATATATTTTTAAGGGAATGTCTAAGTAAAAATATTTGAGATATTTTATACCATTATCTAAATATCGAGTGTCCAACACAAGTATTTTATATATTTAAAAAAGTACATATGACATGGAGGAGTATTTTTGCAGACCATGTTCTAGTTCATCACACCTCAATTAATGCCAATTAGTTCATAATTATCCCACTTTTTTAAAGGTTCATCTAGACTTCCTTTTCAATACCACAAGCACCTAAAGTTCATACAAATCATTTTGTAGGCCATGTAGACTAGCATATGAAAAGAATGTTGGGTCTGAAAGTGTGGTTGGGTATTGGTGATTCTGTAATGATTCATCTTGCCTAGTAACTTGGGAAAAAAAAGAAGAAGAAGAAGAAGAAGAAGAAGAAGAAGAAGAGTAAGACATGTCAATTTGAACCAAACGCTTTAGTTCAAATGACTAGTAATAAACAGTTCTCACGTGATAAATTACTTGTACTTCTATTATTCACCCCATTTAATACCAACTATAATGACCTATCACCTGCTAAGCCAGTAATTTAAAGAAAATGGGACATATCAAATTGACCAAAGAGTTTAAACTCAAGATACTATTAATAAACAGATGTTATACTATATATCACCTGTATTTTCATTATAAGATTAGATTACAATGAAAGCGTCATCTTCAAACATAGTTCATATGGTCGGGCGAAGCTTCCTTAAGACCAATCTCTCAAGACTGGTCAAGACTTCATTTTGTGGCTCTACAATGATAATTCGAATTGTTCATTTCATATGTCTAACAAAAAAACTTATTTATGCAAATCGTACTTTGTTTTACAAAATGAAGAGTCATACAACATAAACAGTTCGAATTATTGTTAGAAAGCACATATGGTTCCAACAGGTGGAATGAAACAAACCTCGGCAGAGGCTATCCCGTGGTTGCAATGAATGCTACTATTGGACTGCCCAAACCCACTGCTAGCCTCAATGTACACCCCCAGCTTTGTAATTCCTACCGTCTGTATTAAGGACTGAATCACCGGTTCTTTAGCGGGGACGAAGATCATGTTCAGGGGGTTGTCCACCATTCCTTTTCCGACGAACTTGTTGTCCAGCACCACTGATATGTTCAACTTCCTAAGATCAGCCTTGGGTCCAATGCCGCTCAGCATTAGCAGCTGGGGGCTCCCGATTGCCCCACACGATACGATTACCTCACTGCCCTGCCGCTTGGCAAGAACGGCCTGGTGGTGGATCCCAAGCTCATCTCTGAAGATGACTCCTACTGTCTTTGGCTTCTTCCCTGCATTGGTTATTTCCAAACTTACATCAGCCCATTTCTAAGTGCACATATGCTCGAACTCAAAGCACAGACCATTCTTATGTGATGGATTCCACAGTGTGTGTAGAACTCACCACATGTGACATGTAAGTTGTATATGTGCTCATTCTGTGACCGAACATCTGTGCATATAAAAAGGCAGTCCGGTGCACTAAAGTCCCGCATATGCGGGGTTCGAAAAAAGAACGAATCATGATAGATCTATAATATATCTATAATATGCAGTCTTATTTTTTATTTTTAAGAGGCTATTTTCACGTCTCGAACCCGTAACCTTCGGGTCACCCAGCAACAACTCTACCGTTGCATCAAATTACACATAAATTTGAGCCATTTTGATTAGTCTTTTGTTTTGAACCACTAAAATTAAGATTAGTCACATCTGTATTGATATTTTTCTTCTCGTATTCGTATATATAAATCAAAATAAAGGAATAGGATATAAGACTAGTCCCATCATTCTGTACTGATTTTTTTTTCATACATGTAAATCAAAATAAAGGAATAGGATATAAGGAAAGATATGTAAAATGCTTGCCCAATTAGGTCAATTCTTACTCTTATATGAACGTAAAGATCCATATCTAATCCATCAAAGTTCCCTATTTGGAATGATTATTTTCTTTTGGTTTAAAATTGATTTTAAATATTAAAAAAAAAAATCCTTTAAGCTACGCATAAATTTTGTCAAATTATTTTTTTATGTTTTTAGCTTAAACCTTAAAGTAACTTTAATTCTACTTTAAGCCTGATTACCAAACAAGCACAAGGTATAGATAGAGACAAGATGAAACCCTCTCAAAGACTATCCCTCAAAATCTCTCTAGATTGTATTTTGTGGTTTCGAAAAGATTATTCATGAAAATTTTAATTTGATCGGATATTGATAATTACATGAACAACTTACCATTTGTTCCAATTCATTTTAAACCAAAATCTATTTTGTAAAATAAAATCCGATCTATTCATACAGTTATCCATATCCGATCAAATTGAATTTTTACATTAATAATCATTTTAAAGTAACCGAATTCAAATTACCGTTGGCGTTGAGTGCATATCATCCCATATGCAGACGTACCTGTTGCTGTTGTGTCGAAAACAATCTTGAGAACCGTGGCGTGGATCAAAACCCTAAGTTTTGCGTGGTTGGCGGTAGCGAGCAACTCGGCGGCGGTGTGTCGGCGACCGAGCTCGTCGAAGATGGTTCCGCCGACCTTGGTTCCGTACAAGTGATCGTACGTGAAGCCGTTGTAAGGCGAGACCCCAACTTCCAATAGACTGTCTCTAAAGGCTATCTGCCATGGCGCCAGCTTCGGCTGATGAACGATTTGCCTCTCCACCCATGGGTACGATTCGTTCACCAGTTTTCCATCCCAACCTGCTTTTTCAACTGACCTGAAAAAAAATGTTTCATCATCCACACAAGTTTCAATTTTACTTTTAAATTACAATGGGCTGTTTGGCAAAATTACTATTACTATTACTATTTTTTAATTTTTTGTTATTAAGTTTTGTTATAAATTATAAGAATTTTTATATATGTACAATTTTTGTTATAATTTATAATTATTTTTATTATATTTCAGTTATAAATTATAATTTTTATCAAACACTCATCATTTCTGCTACAAGTTACAATCTATAAGTTACTAGTTTTAACAATATCAAATACTATCAATATTTTTTAAATACTTATAATTTTTGTTACAAGTTTCAATTTTATTTTTAAATTATAATATTTTTTACATACTTATAATTTCTGTTATAAATTATAATTATTTTTTTTCTATTTTAATTATAAGTTATAATTTTTATCAAATATTTATAATTTATTTTATAAATTATAATTTATAAGTTATTAGTTTCAACACGTACCAAACACTACCAAAAGTAATACTAGTAAGTTGGAAAATAAATCACAAACTTACCCATAATTTAAAATAAATGATTGAGATACCTTTAAAATGTGACATATACAAAACACAATTAAATCTATACCATTTATTTTGAATTTTTGGAGAAATTTTTCTGAGTAAGTAGCATTTCTACTGTTTCAATCATAAATTAGTTGTTCCAATCTTAAATTTTTGATTAGGGAAAGAGGATTCATTTAATAATTTGGTTTAAAATTAGTTTTTTTTTAAAGAAAATTTAAGTTGGAAAAAAATATTGACATTTGACATTTATTTTTTTCTTTTTGTAATTTTAAGCAAGTTAAAATTTGGATTTTTAAACCGGAGTCTGGCAGAGTTAAGGGCAACATTTTTATTGGGCTAGGTACATAGGTTCTTGTTGCAAACTAAATTACGAAGTCTTAATGACTAATTAATTTATTTTATTGTGATTTTTAGAGAATTTTTTTAATTTTTTAGGTTTTTTGAATTAATTTTATCAAGAAAATTTGAGATTAGCCTTGTTGAGAATAATTGAAAAAATATAAATTTCAATCAAAAGAATAAAAAAAAAGCAGTTCTCAAAAGACAATAAATCAAATAACTTAATAGGGGTAGGTATATATATGCCTCAAATTAATTGTTTTTCATCATTTAATCAATTCTTTTTATTTTTAAATTAATGTCTTCAAAATGAATTCAAAAGGCAAAAAATGAAAAATATTCAAATTTATACATATAAATAAGTCACATTTTTTTATTTTATCCAAAATGTGGCCATATAATTATAAAGATGTCTTTCTCTCTTGTTTGGAAAGAAAAGTGCAATATTAAAGCGATTACTTTTGTTATTATTTTTTATTTATCTTTTTTTTTTTTGGGAGTAGTAGCAGTGAGGGAAGGGGAAAGAATAAGAAAAAAAAATTTGAGAAAGTCGAACAGCTGATCGGGTGAAAAATTTATAAGACTAAGACCATTAAACTGTTAAATTTTTTATTTTTTATTTATTATTTAAAATGTCACAGTCAATGGCTTCTTTGAGTCACATAAATTCTATTAATACCTAATCATCGTGGGTGGTTTCACTTTGAGTTGGTAAACAAAAAATTATAATAAATGTTGCATTATTGAAAAAGCAATCACTTAAACCGCACGATTAGTTGGATATGTTATTAATTTTATGAGAACGGTTGAATATGTTTTAAAATTTTTGTCTCTTTAAATTATATATCTATTTGTTTTAATACTTTAAAATTTTATATGTTATTCTGTTCATTACATTAAAAATCGTTAAAAATGTCTCAAGATTCTTGCATTTTTAAATTCTTGTATCTCGATATTTTCACATAATTTATCAATTTTCTACACATTAAAATGAAAAAACAAATAATTCTCAGGGCCAAAAATCTTAGCACCGAAAACCGGACCTAACAAACCTTTAAATTAGGGTAGGCGGGAGTCGATTAATTTGGGTTGATTTGGAGCTTAACCAAGAATCAATTCGATCGAAATCAGTTCTAAATTATTAAACACATAATCGAATCATTCGTACTTTATAACCAACCCAATTCAACTCGAATAAACTCGAGTTGGTTTGAATTGGAACCGCGGTTCAATTAAATTAAATATTTTTTTTAATAAATTATTCTGAAGTAATAATATATGCATTATTCTATGAGATTTAATTTTTTTTGTATAAAATGTTAAATTAAGCGGTTTAAATTTTACTCATCTTATTTTTAATTTATATATTTTTAATTATAACAAATGACACAAATAATATAAATAATACTTTTATGTTATTTATATGTTATAGTTGAGATCTCGAATTAGATTGATTTAAAAAATTCTTTAACTTAAAAACTGAATCGACTATATCTATTTAGTATTTTGAAGATCTAAAATCTCATATATTACTTAACAAAATTAAACCAATTCAACCCGTATAAATTGAATTCCATTAATTCATAAATTTTTCAAATCCATTGGTTATCCGTACTTTATATTATTTTGCCGGCGTGATGGCACCTATATATCTAAGATCGGTTGGCACCTATATATCTAAGATCGGTGAACTGTGATAATGATTTGTGAGAATGAAAATGTTGGTCACCGTCCTTTTCACTCTCGTTTTCTTGTGGATATAAAAAGGACCGAACCCACGAGAGCAAATTAATTACATATTATGCATTTTAGGGGTATATATATATATATTAGAAGGATGGCACACATGCATGTGCAGTTTTTTTTATTTAAAATTTTAAAAAATAGTTAATATATAATAAATTTATAATTTTATTCTTTTAACTAATTATGAATATGACAGTTAATTTGTGAATAATTTTAAAAATAATAATTATGCGACAAAAATTTTAAAATATTTAGATTTCATTTATATATAGTATAATATAAAATTATGTGAGAGGACTTTAAAGCTTTTGAATTTTCTTTATGTATAATATAGATATGTATAAAGTATAAGATGAAAATAAAGAGAAAAACAGCCCACCCCACAGCATATGCATGATGCTACTCCAAATATTTATTCATCTATCTTAAAATATTATAAGTTATTTGATCATATTTTGAAAATTTTATGTTTTAAGATATTTATAACTCAATAATTTATAGTGAATTAGGATAAAAGAACATGAATATTTTATAAATAAGTTTTAACAAATGCATTTTAGACTTTTTATAATGCAAGTTTCTCTCTCTCTCTCTCTCTCTCTCTATATATATATATATATATACATTTATTTTTTTTTTAAAAATATATAGAAAAGAGAAGAAAAAGAAAGAGAAAGATTGGAAAGAAGGAGAAGCTCCAAAAGAATAAAGATCAAAACGCCATTTTTTTTTTAATGACCTGTGTTAGAGGCTTGGCTAATTTGTAGAATATATGCCGTCTTTTTTACTCAAATATATTAAGAGTTTTTTTTTTTGAACCGCTAAAACGCCCACACTTATTACACTCGCGCATTGCTCCTAACAAGGTTTGAACTCTCAATTTTTCATTTGAAAGAAAACATCTATACCATTATACCAAATGCCACTTGGTCAAATATATTAAAAGTTTTTGGTAACTAGTTTAAAAGTTAGTTTATTTATTTTTTTTTATGTTTTTAGTTAAAAAGCTAAAATAAGTTAAAAGTGGGTTGTTTAGTAATTTAGTTTTTAAGCGAATTTTTTTAAAATTGGTTATTTAGGTATGTAAAAAATTAACTTTTTTTATTTTTTTGTTCAAAATTGACAATTTTATCATTTTATATATTTAATATTAACAATTATATATAATTAGAAATGATAATAAATAAGTTATGAATAAGGGTATTATTGTATTTTAAAAATGGTAGGAGTTTAATTTGAATATTCTGAAAATTTATGTTTTAATTTGATTTTTTAATTTTTTTCTCAAATAAAAAAAATCAATTCTTTTACATTTTTAGTCAAAAAAAAATTACAAAAGCCATGTCCTAAGTAATTATCGGACCAAAGAATTAGAAGATTACGCGTAATATCGGACCGTGATGAATAAAAAAGTTCAAGTTATGTCTGAACTAGCCCAGACAATCACCAAATTGCCATTTTAATATCCAATTGCATCCCTTAGACCGTCATTCATTTTGACATTGATTCAATTTAATCTTGATAATTTAAGGTTTATTTAAACAAAATTGATATTTAATATATGAAATAATCAATATTCAAATAGTTTAAAGATCAATAAAAGAGGCCTATTAGCTTTTTTTGGTCTCTTCTAGTTTTTTATATTTTAGTAAAAATTTTATTTTTTAAATTGTTGAAGAAATAAATCAAAAAAATATAATAATTTAATCAAAATAATAAATAAAAAATTATCCCAAACGAAGAGAG
>JAOTRH010000018.1:14527703-14538462 GCA_034768845.1 Heliamphora exappendiculata | reverse complement strand
GGCTAGGGTATGCATGTGGGCATCATATCTGGTGTTTAAAGGCTTTGTTTTAGGGTTTATACATGTTTTGGGGTTTAAAACAAAAACAAAAAAACAAAACAGGGGCGTGGGCTGGTTGCGACGCTGGTTGCGGCGCTCGAGCACCATGTTGCGCTCGAGCAGTCTGGCTGCGGTGCAGTACCATTTTATTTTGACCATATCTCTCTCGTCCAGACTTGGAATTAGGTCATTTTTGTGCTCAAATTGATGCCCCGGAAGTCCTCTTTCCAATGGCACCTCTTTCACGTAAAATTATTTTTGTAGAAAAATTTATGACCAAAAGAGTGAAGGTGTGTCAAGATTTCTCAACCATTTTTCACCCGTTTTTTGCCGAATGTTTGGGAAAAGGTTATTTTTCATCCTTGTTGCCCCTTTTCACCAAGTTTCTTGTTTCTTGGGGCATCGTGGGTTTGTGTTGGGCGCTTGTGGGCGCTGTGGGTTTGCGTTGAATGTGTGTGAGTCCTTTTTGGTCGTGTTAGGGCCTTGGGCGTTTGTTAGTGTTTTGTTGTTTGGTGGTTGGGTTTTGGTTTTTTATTGGCATTCTATGGTATTCAATTGATTAATTTATGAAAATTAGTCGATTTAAATACTTGTGGATTCCTTTTGAGGTTCGGTTGATCGCGTGGTGGTTTGGGGGTCGTGTTGTAACCTCGTGTGTTCGTGTTGATGCCATCCTCTAGGATGATGAGTTGGTGAGATGTGGGTGTTGTTATGCGTTGAGTGTTGGGCCCGTGGTTCCCTTTCGAAAAGGGTTTTGGGTTGTGAAATCATGAGGCTTTTGGGTTTTGAGTTGGCCTTAGGGCTAAGCTTGGTTGTTATATATGGTTATGTGCATTTATAACTCTATTTTATTTATGTGCAGATTATGTAAGTGAATTACATGATTTTGATATCGTTATGTGGACCGTGATTTATGCTTTAAAACCCAGAGTTTTATAAGCATGTGATGTGGTTTGTGAAACATAGTGATAGTACGTGGTTTCATGCATTTAAATCATAACTAGGTTATGCATTAGTGTATGGGATAAGATAGTAGAACATGTGATTCTGTGAATGTTAGCACTAGCTGATGGTGTATTCGATAAGACTGAGGTCCTTCGGTTAAAGTCCGTAAAGAAGCATGGTAAGGCTGAAGTCCTTCGGTTAAAGTCCGTAAAGGTGCATTGACGGAGGCTATGGTCCATCGGTGAAAGTCTGAGAAGGTCCATGGCTTCCATATACTGCATTATGGGATGGATAGACCAGTTTTCAAATTATTTTAAGAGTCGTGTGAATCGCGATCTAAAAATCATTTTCAACTATTTTCAAGGCTCCTGTGTGTGAGTCAAAATATGGTTTGTATCCTCGCTTTTTCTTGCATGTGAAATTGTTTTCAAGGCTTGAAGGAGAGTTTAAACCTGCATTTTAATTTCCTAGCATATTTTGTTTATATTGCATGCTTGTCTAGTTTCTGCTGAGCTTTGCCTCATGGTGTGGGATAAAATATTTTTAGGTACCGATCACGTTGGTTGATCTAGAGGTGCTGAATAGGTTGAAGAGCTTTAGCCTTCCTTTTTATTCTGTCTATTACATATATGTTGTAACATGTTTTTTGGTGTTAGAACCGTGTAGTATAAGCTTTTGGCGTTGGAGCCTTAAGTTTTGTAAGACGTTAGGCGGTTATATATATAATGCATGTATGGTTTAATTTGAGAGTGTATTCTCGGTTGGGTTGTATATATGGTAGTTGTGGGTATTTCACGTGACCCAGAGTTTGGGGCATGACATGATGGGTGTACCGGAGCTATGAGCTCGAGACTATGACGTGGTTTCGCCTACCCATTTGGTTGTTACCTACCTTTTTGGGAATCGAGTTGGTGTGATGCGACCCTGTGAAGAGATGTTTTAAAGGTGATGCGAGTATGTGTGGCATTGTGCTTTGATGGATAAACGGTGGGGGTCTTATGGATACGTGAGATGCGTCATCAGGATATGGAGTGACCAATAGTTGAAATGTTTGAGTGAAGATCCGAGTATGAGGATCTGATGTGACAAGAAATATACTCATTGTGTATGGTAACTCTAAGAGGTAGTGGCATGGAGTGAGAACCTAGAGTTGACTCGTGATTTTCTTAGCTGGAGAAGTGTGATTGATAGACTAGTGAGATTGTTCTTCTTTGGTGGAAATTAAACGTTGAGATCGTATAAGTGTGGGTTCGTTTACCCGTGGTTTCTTGGAGAGTCCGTTTGCTTTATCTTGTAAACCTGAGTGTTTGGGTGATATTTCTAGAAATGTAATCTGATTTGTACGGGATGTCGATAGTTTTAATTCTCGTTGAGAGAGATCTTAAGGGAAATTTAGTGATTGAGTTGTGTATGTAGTGAAATCCTCGAGTATTAGTTTTGTGGGATACCTATGAGAATGTAGGTCTGTGGTTTAATCGTTATCCTCGTGTTTAGGAGATCATAACTGGGTACCGTGCTGGGTGCATGAGGAAAGGACCGTGGAAAGGTTAGATAATGTGGTTAGCCTAGTGTCGAGATGGTGTCTCCTGAATGTGATATGTTCGGAGGTTAATTGTGTTCGACCTTAGGTTCAAAGGTAGGTATGTTGTTTTCCCAAGAGAATGAAGTGTGGAGTAATAAGATTCAACAATGTACTATGTGGCTCAGATGGCCTAGAGTGATAAGTGAGAAACTATGTCTTAAGTTGTCAAAGATAGGTGTGTACCCGAGGAATAGAAGTGTGGAAGGAGTTTGCATGGTTATGGGAGTTATTGGTAATTTTGGATAGAAGGTCTTAGGATTGGATTTTCATTGTCTGGTGCCGTGTGCTTTCTATGTGAGTTGCTTGGACACTTGGCTCGAGGCTGTGGCGTGACTGTGATTTACCTAATGGGAGTTAGGTTACTGAAGCGCAACCTTGTGAATTGAGGTCCTGGCACAACGGGATGTGTTGTACGGAGTATGGGGATTGATGGAGTTCACGTGTGTGCGAATGAGGTCTGAGAGTTGAGAGCTTAGCATAGTAGGTGATCTGAGTATTATGATCAGGGTCGTCAATAGCAGTGTGACTATGGTCAATACGGCCTCAAGGTGAGATTCATAGGGTTCTTTGGGGGCCAAGTGTTGATGGGCCCTACCGGAGTCGGGTGGTCGAAGAACTGAGTTTCTCGTAGATTTTTAGGATGGAGTTTGTTTACTCTACCATGTAAGTGCAAGTGTGTGGGGTTGTGTTCCACGTGAGATGGGGTTAGTAGATCAGGAATGTTTGTCCATGCTGACAAAAGGGTTAGTATTGAGGTGTAGAGTCTTTTTCTGCAGTGATTAACGGAGGATTGTTAACTGTTGTGTGTAGTTTATGCTCGATGATGTAGGGTATGGTTGCACCTTTAGTTCTCAGTGGAATGAAAAGTTTATTGGAACCTTGCGGCGAGGGTATTCACGTGATAGGTTCTAATGAATTTTTGTGAGTTTGGGATTGAGTTTGTGTTTGTTTGGGGGTTGAACTACTCAAAGTTCTTAGAGTCGAGGAATGGTCGTCGACTTTGGTGAGTACTGTATTTTGGGCGTAATCATATGTTTAGATTGTGGCCCCGAGAGTTTGGTAAGATATAAGTCAGGAATGAGTTGATGTTTGAGAAGCCTTGGTTACTAGAGCCTGCCGAAACTAGCATTATGGTTTGGTTTGGTTTAGGGACGTAGTGGCCGTGATGAGCGCTATATAAGAAGAAGTTACTAAGTGTAAGAGGTAAGTTTTGGTTGACTACCTGACGAATAAGACCTGAGCTTGAGTACCTATTGTGGGTTCAGGGGACCGATATATATGTTATGAGTTTGGGGTTGATGTCGGATGACAGTAATCGTGTTTGCTTTGAAGTTGATCTGTAGATTTAGAATCAGTGATTTGAGAGCGAGATGTTGAGTTGTGCAATAATGTGCTATTACGTAAGAGATATGATTGGGTCTAAGTGGGTTAGTGGACACCTGTAAGATGTTATATCGGCATGTGATTTTGTAGTTGTGATGCCGAGTTGGTTTTCGGTTATGTGGTGTCTTACCTCGGATGATGGTAAGGCACCTAGTGTTTCTCTTGGGTGAGAATTATGGTTTATGACAGAGGATTAAATAGAGGATGAAGGTTTAGATAATGTACATTTTTATGTATTCCAGGTGAAGTAAGTGAGTTTTTCTCTCTGAGTGAGTGTTTGTGCTATTGATCGTGGATAAGCGTCTCGTCAGCTTTTGTGATGCCATTGTCAGCATCAATAGCATAGCGATGTGGCATCAAGTGGGTGGTCATCACTTGATCGTCAGAACAAAAGCAAGGTTTAGGTGTGAAAAGTGTGACTTCGTGCGTTCGATGAGAGTTATGTATCAAAGTTTTGGAAATGGGAGTTGGATCTTGATCTAATGTTTTAAGGGTAGTATCAGTGGAGACTTTGCGGTGGTGTTTGGCTTGAGATCCAGTTTTGAATTTCGAGGACGAAATTCCTTTAAGGAGGAAAGAATTATGAGACACCGACCTGTTTTATTTTAGAAATGATTAAGTGTTGATGGGAGTAAGAATTAAAACTCAATCTTGGTGAGTGTTTTGAGCTTGGATACACATGAAAGATATGTTAGAAGAAGAATATGAGGCTGTAATGGATGTTTGGACAAAAATATGTAAAAAGTGTGTGAAGAAAAATAACATACCTTCACTATATTAGCCATAACGTTTTGTACAAAACTAATCCTGGTATGAGGTTTAAACCATTGGTAAGTAGACTCCCTAGGCTTCAGTTTGAGCACAAGAACAACTCTATTTGGAGTTCAGATGAAGAAGATATGCTTGTTCAAAATTAGACCAATAGCATAGTCACGGGGATTAATCAAACGGTCTCAAGACCGATCGATCGGTCTGTGTCGGGTAGAGACTACAAATCTCAATTTTTGGGTTAGTTTTGTCATTTTTCTCATCTCTCCTCTCTCTCTAAAGCTTACGAGTGATCTAGGGTTTAGCTTTGGAGGTTCTTGAGGGTTTCAATATTCGTCAGGGTTGGAGATCTTGCCGTTTCCTTGCGCGAGTGGCCGTTGGAGAGCGTGGATATGCATTAGAAGCTCCCTTGAAGTTGCATTTGTTGGGCTTTGGCGATTTGGAGCTCACACGGGGCTTGATTCTTAATGTTAATCTTCTATGAAGTAGGATCCAGACTATATTTTGTGCATTGTTGTGATTTGTGTTGAACTTTTTATTATTCGAGTAAACCCAAGCTTAAGAGGTATATAAAATTGACTTGAGTTGGATTTTTGAGAAAATTGGAGTGTAAGACTTCTATGTTAAGTATTTAGGATGCAAGGATTTCATAAAAAACGAATAAAATTGGAGAGTTTGGGTTTTAATATATTGAAGGTAATTTGATACAAATTGAACAAATGTTGGAATTTTAACTAACTTTAATGATTGTAGAATGAGTTGAGGAAACATGAAATTTTGGAAATTTTGAAAAATTCAAGAAATGGTTAATCATGATTTTAAGAGTTTATTGTACAAAAAAAGTTTTCGGTCAAATTTCTTCTGCTTTATATAAATTCTTGTGCCCCGATGGAAGTTTTGGAATGATTTTTTCTTCTTTTTAATGGATTTTTTTTGCCTAAAATGTGTTGAAAAGTACTTAAAAATCTTTTAAATGTTGAAAATTAAGTTTTAGCTTGAAAAAGAACCTGGAGCAGGACGGATCGATAGACCAATTGATCGGTCTATCGAGCGGTCCTTTAAGGATTTCTGTGCTCTTGTGCAGGCAAGCGACCGATCAATCGATCTCTTCACGGATCGATCGGTATAGCTGTTTTCAAAACTTTTGATGTTTTGTTCAAAGGTTTGGCTCTTGGGAAACTTAGAATATCCTTTAAAACTAATTAAACCCTCGATTTGACGTATTTGAAAAATATTTTGAACTTGTTACTTGTTTTTGTTTTTTTTAAATCGAGTTGATTAAAGCATGCTTTAATGGGTTTTGGATTGTAAAAGTGGGTATGTGAGGGTTGTGTTTTGGCATGATTATCGTTTAAAATATATCTAGTGTTGAAAAGGAAAATAGATTTCAAACTTATCTACATATGCTTATGGTGGGTGCATGCATGCCTTTTTCCTTTAAATGATGTGATTGCTATGAAACTATTTTTGTGGATACTTTATGAAGTCGGTAAATGAAATGTGAATTCTATGAAAATGTGTACTTGAAATTATGATGCATATGACATGAAAAAAAACTTGAATGCTCAAACGAAATTTGATGAGAAAATTGAAATGGAAATTTTGATATGGGCATCAAATGATAATATCTAAAAATGATTGGAAGAGGAACCAGTTGTGGGTTGGACTCCCGAATTTATGAAATTAAACGTTACGAACGAATAATGAACCGTGTGGATGAATGTGAATTAAGTTAGGCTAGCAGCTCCGCGGTGAAAAAATGAAAAGTTGCGCAAGATAGGGACCACATACTCACGGGTTAGCCCCCAAAATGTGATGTTGTATCGTGGTGAGTTATAAAGCTATCTATTACCCAATGGGTTCACATAGCCTATTGGAAATTAATAAAAAATGATTTCTATAAGTTGTACCTGATACCAGTTCATTAATTATTATTGCGTCGTGGTAAGTTATAGAGCTATCTATTACCCAATGGCTTTGAGTAGCCTATTGGGAATTAATAGAGAGGGATTTTTATAATCTGCACCCGACGTCAGTTCATTATTGTGATACAGTTTCGTGATAAATCGGGTAATGAAAAATGTGAAACGATTTTTGTGAAAAATCGAATGATGAGATAATAATATGGATAAATGTGAAAGAAATGAATGTTTTGAAAAAGGCTTATGAAATGAATAAATTGGTGTGCGTGGTTTGTGCGTGGAAATAATTAACGAATTGGTGAAACTTGCATTTTATTTTGGCTGCACCAATTACACCTCACAAATCATGTTTAGCATTAGAGTTAATCTTTATCCTACGATCTTCGGCTTATGTATGTATACAAAACCATTTCAGGTTTTGAGGATCTCGAAGGATAGCAGAACCGAGGATGCGTATGGAAAAAGGCTAGAGGAAAGATCTAATATTTCTTGGTATTTACATAAAGATTGTACAAAAAGTGAAGTGAATGATTGTAATGGTATAAGTATTATAAATGAACAGTCGAGAATTGAAAATTTTTTTTGGCATTTGATACATATGTATATATATCTTTAGAATAAGGTTTTTATTATGGTTGCATAAAGAAAACAAAGTGTTGTTCTTAGAAAAGTTTAAAACTCAATCTTATAGTGAACGAAAGTCTTTTGTTGATAACCTTCATACAGGATGGTTTGGGTTTAGTTCACGGGTTCCCGAGGTTCGGGTTGTGACAACTTCTTTTTATCCTGGTAAGCCTAAGCCCTCTATCAAGCGCAAAGAAATTGTCTATGCTGAAGACCCTTCAACCAAACCACTTTCACCTCCTAACTGTTCCCTTCTTTACCACCTAGTGTCAACCTTCTCAACCCTAAACCTCATTCGGTGGCAGCTTTAGGAGACCAATGTCTCTCCCTAACAAACCCTAACCCCTTTTGCATCCCACATTCTCCAGCTCAAGTACCTGCAAGTAATAAGTCTTCAAACAAATATGAACCCATATATCCATCCAATCCTCATACTATGAAACCACCAAGTCACCGTGCTCATCAGCCTAGACGCATAGGAAGGCCAAATAATAGAGGTAAAGTGGTTCATCCAAACAATCCAAATGAAAATAACTGCCCTAGGCATGAATGAAGCCGCAGCCCCGTTCTATGTGGTGGGCATGGATAGCCTACAAGGGACCCTGATTGACAATCATTCAAGAGATGCTTCAAAGATCTGATTGACAACCATAAGCTCAACCTGCTAGTACTTGTGGAAACTAAGGTACCTTTCTCGTTTATGGGAAATTTCTTCGCGAAACTTGGCTTCACAGCCAACTTTATATGCGATCCAAATGTTAGATCTAGTGGGATGTGGGTTCTTTGGGATCCAACCCAAATTATAGTTTGTACCTTTAACATATCCAACTAATGTATTCATACGACTGTCGGAAGGGTAGATTTTGAAGAATGGGTTGTTTCGGCTATCTATGTCAATCCCAACCCTGTGGCTAAAGACCATCTCTGGCTAGATATCATGAGCATAGCTCAAACCAAAACTCGACTGTGGCATCTGTTAGGTGATTTTAATGACTTTGCTAAAAGTTCTGAGAGACATAGCTATACAAGAAGTAAAATCTCTTCTAGATGCAATAAATTTAGAAATTTTATTAATTCATGTAACTTCATCGACCGTTTTAACACCATCCATAACTTTCGTGTGGTTAAGAAGACCTCCCTCATATTTGATTTGCAGATTGAGAAAATAACAATGTCAATAATTTCTCAATCAATAACTATAAAAACTAACTAACATTATATAATAATTTAATTTAACTCATCAGTTGCATGCAAGTCATGATGCAATTGAAAATTTCATCCTTTTTCAATGATTTTACACTGATTTTTATAGTGTCAACAATCTTTTTGAATAACCACATTTGCTTTATCCATAGCTTTATATATGAAACTCATGGTAGGCTTGAAGGGAACGAAATCCTAAGAATCAATGATGGTGCATACGAATCAAATCAATAATAGCACAGAAAATAGAACAACAGACAAAAAAATTTGAACTGTGCATAACCGTCTGGATGGGCGCCTGGACGGTGTCCATACGAAAAAACTCTAAACTATGCTTCGAACTATAAATTAAAAACCGGTATACCCAATAAGGTGGAAACAGAAATATAGCTGCAAGATCTCTCTAATTTGTTTTGTTTCAACATTTGAACCAGAAAACTTTAAGATCAACACACGAACCAGCGATCTTATCTCTAACTTAGATTTTCTACCGTACTCTCGAATATCGAAACACGAACAAAGTGTGGGTTTTGATCATTCGTGCTTCAAATCCTAACCCGTTGCTTTTCTTTTTCTTTGGTTTTCACAAGTGTGTAAAACCTTAAGGAATGATATTAATTATACTACTGGTTACCAAGGATATAAAGGCGTATATATATGGTACGACAAGGACTTAAGAAGTAAATAAGACTCGAGCTTCTAATGTAATTAGAAAAATTCAATTCAACTCATAATTAATTTCTTAAAACATAAATTACAATTTATACCATTAAAGAATCGTAATTGCGCTCTTGATCTTATTCTCAAAATTATTTTTGAGCTATTTGTTATTAAATATTTATTTATTTTTTCATATTAGAATTACAGATACCCGTCGATTAGATTAAATTACTGTCAATTATATTTAATTGACCTCTTTCAAAAAAATTTAAGAACTTCTACTTAACTTATTTGATATGTCAGATTAAAAAATTCACTTGTAAGATTTGACATAATCAAAATTTATAAATTTTCTTAAGGGTCTATCATCAATCCCTATTTGGGATATAAATTCTGTCAATAATTAATATTCACTATACAAGTAATATTGTTATCTAACTCACATGACTTGTTGGCCCGTAAAAGATCTTCTCACCCTTTTATGAATCAAAATAATAAATACAAAATATATATGTTTATTAATTATTTCGAGATTAAGAGTACAAACAATTATAATAATCATAAAGTGAATTATTTTATACAGTCATTATAAAAAATAATTATCCCAACGCGGTCTTGTTCAATACACACAAAGTGAACTAACACAATGAGTCAGAGTTATACTGTTCTCTATAATTAAGGCAGATCTTCCAAAATACTGTGCTACAGTTCTATCGATTGTGTGCCAAGTTCTATTTAAGACTATAAATCAAAAATTTATATTCTATAAGAACCGATAATCTAATTTTTTTGTGTGTAAACCAATCTCTACACACTAAATTAATTACTATATATAATAAATGATATCCATGCACAACATTAAATAAATAATGTAACGCAAACATGTTTCATACAGATTTTTATTAAAATAAAAAAAATAAATTTTATTAATAAATAAAATTAACACCAAAAATTTATTACATAAAAAATAGTTTTCAGTATATAACTTTAACAAGGCTCCACAATATTAGAACAAAACATTTCTTGCAAAATACTTTTGTGTTTGACAAGACTTTTAAATATTATAAATTTAGTAGAAATTGGTGATTACAAGGTGTAGCAATTAATGTGGATTTAGAATTTTGTTGGCTGAATGTCAGCCATAAATAATGAATTGACGAATGTCATACCTAACTTTTCTCTCAAAGTCTTTATAGCTCTTATAGGAAGCTTTTATAAAGACTTGCTTTTTAGCAGTAATATTAGCAACGGTAGTATAGCCAATTAAAATCGCCAACAATCATCCAACTTAGAGAATTATCTGATTAATCTCAAAAAAATTAAAAAAATAAAAATAAATAAATAATTAGGAAACACAAATAAAACGAAATACATAATAGCTGTGACAATTATAAAGTTAAAGATAATATAACATAAAGTATTAAATCACAAAATAGTAGATAAAATAATATCCAACACATCCACTCACACAATCTACAACACAATTATATATATATATATATATATATATATATATATAAGAAAATTTCTACAACAACACAATAAAATAATGAAGAACTACTAAATCTCTACAACACAATCCTAAATATAATAATCAAAAATAAAAAGTAACATTATAATATATATGTATGTA
>JAOTRH010000018.1:14499356-14519209 GCA_034768845.1 Heliamphora exappendiculata | reverse complement strand
AATTATTGTAAGATTCATCTAGAAAAAATAAAAAAATTTATAGGTTTACAAATTAGAAAAAAAAGGTCATTAGATTAGATAATTATTATTAATTATTATTTATTTGTTATATGTCATTGATTTTTATGAATTTTTTTATTAGATATTTGTCATTTTTTTTACTAAAAAAATTGTAAAATTATTATTTAAATTATTATTTCATGTTTTTATTATAATGTATAAGTCTTAACTTTTATTTATTATTCATTTCAAAATTTTAAAATTTATACATAGTGATTTTTTTCATACACGTAAAATAATTTTTAAAATTCATGGAACCGTAGTTCCAAACCGATCTAACCCGATTTTTATTGGTTTGTTTTGATTTGATTTTACAATATGATTGGGTTGGTTTAAAGTTAAAAAAATTAGAATCGATAAAAATTAGTTCGGTCTTAAATTTAATACGAAATCGAACCAAATCAACCAATGTGCACCCCCACTCTAAATGCTTGGCAATTTTATGGCTAAAATCATTTTTATGGCTCATTATCTCTTAATTACTTAGTACAAACTCCCGTCATGTTATTACTATTTATTTATTCCAGTAGCTGGGACTTTTTTAAACTACCACAAGCAACCATTTTCCAATGACTTTTGGGCGACCAATTTTTTAGTGATGATTTCTAGCAAATTTTCGGTGACCTCTCATAGTACTTTTGTAACTTTTTCGACAATTTTTTATACGACCTATGTAACAAATAAATTTTTGATTTTATTATAATTGAACACTAAAAGAAAACTTCAATGTTTGGTGTATTCAAACTGTGAAATTTGTTTCTGTTCACTTATTTCTGAATGCAAATAGATAAAATTATTTTTAATTTTATTATAAATAAATTTCACTATTCGTTGTATTCAAATAATAAAATTTATCTATGTTTACTTTTTTTTTAATACAAAGTTACGAACAGATAAAATTATATATTGCTTTAATAGTCACCAGAATTAGTTGCCGAAAGTCGCTAGAATTGTTGAATTGGTCGTCAAAAAGGCACTGTAATTGGTCGTCGGAAGTCACCAAAATTGGTCATCAAAAAGTTAACAAAATTGGTGATAGGAAGTCGTCAAAATTGATTGCAAAAATTGTTGCTGAAGCTCGCCGGAGATGGTCACCAAAGTACATTAACAGTCGTTGGAGCTCATCAACGGTTATTGGAGCTCACCACACTCACTAAAAATGGTCACAAAAACTCGTCAGTAGTCGTTGAAAGTAGAGGAATAGAGAGAAAAAATATTGAGGTGAAAGAGATGAGTATTTAAAATAATAAGTGTATTATAGTCTAATTTGACCCAATAAACATAAAAAATCAAAAGTCAAAATTTGAAAATAAATTCTTATACGTAGTTTTACCTAAAGTGCATAAACACATATTTATATATTGATGGCGAGAATAGTAAAATTATTTAACAACAAGCTTTTTAAATATCATATTTATTCAAAATAATTTTTATATTACATTCTTAAGTTTTTACACATTTAAATTCATTCGTGACATCATGAATGAATCATAATATTCTTGATATTGATTTTACTTAGATTTATTTTCTAAATTAGTTGAATCTAAAGTAAAGTTTGATTTAACATGTTATTTCTGGAAAGAAGTGTTAGGGTGAGGGATAATGATTGGTCCACATCATAATCCTTGTTTATTAATTATTTAGATTGAAAAGTGAATAATTTGGAAGCTAAAAATTAATTATAACATTCTTGGATTACATTTTAAAAACAAAAAAAAAAATAGTATGATTTGAAAGGTAAAAAATAATTATTAATATATGTGCAATACATTTTAAAAGAAAAAAAAAAGTAAAGAGGTATTATTAATATGTGTGGTTTTTCTCTTACTATGATATAGGAGGAAACCAACATTATGATTATTTACTTCTTTATTTCTTAAAAATAATTAAGAAAAATGAAAAAAAAAAATGAGTATCCAATGCTATACGCATTATTTAGAATTGCTCTGTCTTTAGAGAACCCTCAGACTTGAATAGAAGATGTCGAGCACTTAATTCGCCTTTTGCTAGTTTAGGATAATAGTCACTATTAGTTTCCTAAAATGTTTTTGCATTTATTGTTAAGATATTTTTCTTTCTATTAAAAAAAAAACTTGAATAAAAATACCTTTCCTTCATTCATTTATTATTCCTCCTATTTTTTATCGCAATTAATATTTTTTTTACCCATCCCGTCAATTACTCGTTATGCTATCTTTTTTCCATAGCCATTAATATTTCTCGAATACTAGGAGCACATCAAGAGATCATAGAAATGACAATTTTTCAGAACTGCTCCTGTTTTCGCGTGTTCTTTGTACTATTATTTATAATTTTTTCTCCTCTTACGTCGGGAAGAACAATATTTTCATTTTTATTCCCAATTTTTGGCATTTTGCCTATGATTATGTTAGGTAAGTTTTATATAAAATACATAAATAAAGTTTATTTTTAAAAGTTTAACAAGTCCAATCATAAAATTATTAGATTTATTTATCCTTTTCCATCTCTATTTCTTTTTCTTATAGTTTTAATTTTAATAATTCATCAATTATTTTTTACTAGTTATATTATCTTTAATTATCATTAATATTATTCTATTAAAGTTTATAAATAATTCTCGATATATTTCGGTCCTCACTGCACACAAAATCTATTTCATAATTTTTTTATATTAAAAATATATGGGACTCACAGTATTACTTATCCTTTTATATTATTCAATTCTATCCAGTATATCAAACGAGTCAAAAGTGTTTGTTTCTGTTTAAATTATAATTTTTAGTTCGTAATTTATTAAGAAAATAAATAAATATATTTATAATTTTTATTTATAATTTTTATTCTAAATCAACAAATATAAATTTTATTTCAAGTTATAAATTTATAACTTTAATAAATATCTATAATTTTTATTTGAAATCATAATTATATATTTTTAATTATAATATATAATTTCATAATTTTAAATACAACAAACACCCCGATATTCAGTTCAAACATAGGTGGGCCGATTTACACGTATGTTAGATAAGTGTAGAATAATTGTGGTGTTTGACATTACTGAAACTAATAACATATAAATTATATATTGTAATATAAATTGTGAGTATTCGATAAAAATTATAACTTATATTTGAAATATAATAAAAAGTAATTATAAATTATAGAAAAAATTATTAATGTTTAAAAAAACTTATAATATATAGTTAAAATTAGTAGTAAAAAGTTAAAAATTACTAACAATAATTTTATCAAAATACCCTTAATGAATATAAGGCATGTTTGTATTAGAAGATTGAAGGGTTGCATTAAATTATTAATTCAAAATATCATTTATATTCTATTTGAATGCAAAAAGATGTCAAGAATAATAGTAAGGATTGGACATCCAACCCCTCCTATAAGTGATAACTAGGGAGATAATGGAAAGAAGAGGGAATGAATTAGAAAGGAAAATTAAATAGTTTTGGATATAAATGAAAGAATTAATTTAAAATGACAACTTTTGTCATTTAATTTTACTTTTGCAATATTTTAGATTTTTTTGTTATTTTTGAATTAGTTTCTTTATATCTTTATTTGTATCTTTTTAGATTTGTGTAGATATGAGATTATTCTTTATAACCTTTCTAGTTTTTTATTTTATTTTTGTTCTATTTATTTGTACTTTTTACTTTTTTAACCTTTTTTGTTCTATTTTTATTTTACCTAGATTAGTTAGAATGTTCTAATATCAAGTTTTTTATTTTGAATATTAGTGACATTTTTTAATTTTTTCTCTAGGATTATCTATTTATAATTTTTAGTTTTATTTATTTTTTAGTTTTCTAATCTTATGTAAAATAAAATTACTTATCAATTGTGTTTGCTAAATATATATACAACTAAATATTTTACTATCAAATGATATAAAAAAATAAATTGTTATATTTTTTTTGAAATAAACAAATTTGAGAGTGAGCTATGAAAGAAATAAGAAATTTAATTTAATCTCATAACTATTAATTATGGAAAATTTATCCGTAATTAGGTGTTTAGCAAAATTACTATTTCTAATATTTAATTTTTTTCTGTAATTTATAAATTTTTTTTAAATATTTATAATTTTTATTATATATTATAACTATTTTTTAATTTATTTTAATTATAAATTATAATTTTTATTAAATTTTTATAATTTTTATTATAAATTATATTTTATAAATTATTAATTTTAGACCTGTATTTCCAAATTAAACCACTTCAAAAATAAATAAGAGTAATCCACAAAATCTCTCCTCTAAAAACTTGTCTCTCTTTGAAGGATATTGTCTTCATAAAAAGATACCAAAAGGTTCGTTCGATCCATTTCTATACAGAAGCAGAGCTACATCATTCATCACCGTCATTTCCCCTGTATTTCTTTCTCTTCGCATGTACTTTGGGAAATCGCACATAACGATTCAATGTTAAATCCTAAAGAAATCAAAAAAAGATCAGCAGAGAAATACAAAACATTGTTTTTGATAAGTGGCAGAGATATATAAAATATTGTTTTTGAATCTACAAAACATTTCCGAAGAACAAGGGAAGACAAAAGAGATTTGTGTCTCTCTGGAAATAATCCCACATGTTGTTACTCGGTTCTCTCTCTTTCTAGATCTCTCTCTGCGCCATAAACCCTCTAATCTGGGGGTTTCTCTGCCCTTTCTGTGTTTCGTTATCATATATATATATATATGATTTTTGAGTTTTGCAGCACGTATCTATGCATCAGTTTATGGGTTTTGTGTTCCATGCTAGATTGGAATTTGTCTGATTTTTGTGTTTTTTTTTTCACTATGATTTTAGGGTTAAACTGCTCATGCATTTGTTCATGCAGAGGATCTTTATGGTATCTGGGACTTGAATGTGCTAATGAATGGAGGGTTGAGATTGGTTTTTGAGATTGGTTATTAATTTTAGTGCTGTGAGGACATGGGAAGCACTAGTGAGCCGAACACGAAAGGCATTGATGCAGCAGTTGGTGGATTGGTTTGGATACGGCGTCGAAATGGTTCGTGGTGGCCTGGCCGGATAATGGGTGAGGATGAATTGTCTGAAGATTGTTTGATGTCGCCAAGGTCGGGTACTCCGGTGAAGCTTCTGGGAAGAAAGGATGCAAGTGTGTAAGTGCCCTTTAGTGTGTTATTTGATTATCCTCTGTTTTCATTAGCTGTGTTCGATTCGTTTGGTGATCCACATTTCTTTCAAATTATCATTGTGTTTATTGACTTTATTTTCTATGCAGTAGTTGTGCAGTTGATTCAAACTTATGCTACCTTTTCTCTTCTTTCTCTCATAGTACTTTATGTTTTAGAATATTTTATTAAGTTGGCTGGTTGTAAGTTTTCATTTTAATTGCATTACATAAACACATTTGTAGTGGAGAATAGAGAAGTTTATTATTGATGTATCTATATCTTGTTATCCTTCTTGGCAGCAAGCTGTCCACATTGATGTTGGCCTTCGTATTTTGCCTCATTATTGTCGCAGAACTCTGATTTATTGTTTTATGGTATTGCAGAAGCGTCAAGAAATGAATTGATGTTGGTTAGCACAAGGACATTGATTATGTAGTTTCTGGGGTATAGTGGAATCTATCCTAGTTTTGCATGCTCTTTTTGCACCGCAAAATGCATTACAATGATATTGTGGTTTGGATGAAATGCACTGTTGTTGTCACTGCAGTTGATGTTCTGTATTGTTTTTGTAATGTGTAGTCCAAAGTGATCTCATAATTTACAGGACTATTTATAGATGACATTTAGTTGTTCAGAATCCCTAATTCTCCGGAAAACGCACAGTACAACTTTTTTTTTTGAAAAACTTTGTTTGCTAGTAATCAATGGTGGTGATGCTTCACATGATGATAGAAACTGAGGTTCTTCACCCGTTAAATTGGTGAATCTCTCCTTTCTCTCTCTCCGTCTCTCTCTTCCCCGGGCTTTTTGATGTCTGGCTCTTGACATGTTTATAGTAAGATGTGTTGGGTGTTGTCATATCATCCTAGTAGCGTAACTGGTGTTTCAGAATATGATACTGGATACCATCAAGAAGTGGGGATCATCAATGTCAGGTATGATTTATTATCAATATGTTCCGTAAAATAGGACTAATTAATAAAAATAACTCAGAAGTGCCCGCCATATATTTAGCAAGTTACATGAGAACTTGCTGCTGTACTAAAAAACAAAGTAAAGTGACGAACCTTTTGTGGGCTATTAAAATTTACCTTGATACACCTATTTTTCAAGTGAGCACTCATACAACCGTAGGTTGGTTTGTTAAAAATGAATATTTTACGTGAGATGTTAGCTTTTCTAGTTTGTTCGACATATTATTGATGGCTTCTCAAAGGGCCTCATGGTCATAAAGATCTTCGTAGGAGGAATGCTTTATGGTTGCAAAGCGTTCTAAGTAAAGGATGATAGTTGCTGACTATGATATCAAGGAAATTTAAATTCTTTGCATTTTTCTTTATTAAGTCAAGTTGGTGGGAGTGTGGTTTTAGGTTCGTTAATAGTGTATGTGCATGGATTCACCTTCCACGTGGCTTAGCAACAACATTGCCAGGTAACTTCTCCATGTGATTTGATCTGACATGTCAGTCTTGTGAGGCAACACCTAGATTGACCTGACATTGCCACTCATGTTGGCCCAGGCTAGCGTGCGTGGTGCCTTAGCATCGAGCTGAGGCACGTTGGGGTGGGCACTCTCAGCTTTCCCTTACTTGCCTAGGATAGCATTCCACCGAGCATGCCAATCTCTACATACATATCCTCATCTCGCTGAATTATTTTCCAGCCAAATGTAAATCTATGATCTATACTTGGTTATCTACAGGAATTGACCCTCCTAAGCCAACTTAGGTTGAGAGCAAAGATCTGGGAACCTCTAGGGTTGATTCCTCGATCATCGGCACCCCATGGCCCTTCCACGGATCACTAGGATCTTGTGGCTCATCCCACTTCCTCTCGGAGGAGTTGTACTTAACTGGATTTAGAGTGAGAGATCTCCACAGGAAGGCAACTTAGAAAATGACAGACTTATGGTATTTTTTGTGGCTCTCCATACCTAAGAATCACACTTGACCACTATTGCACCCTGTGCTACTGCTTCAAAGGATTTCAGTGGCACTATCAGTGCTGGTTGCTCTCTCTCGCCCCTTGGTCCAAAAAGATGGAACTACTTGCCACTTTGTCCTTCCTTACTCATGCACGTGACATGGTGCACTAGCCTCTATGGGCTGACCTTTTGTATAAATAGGTCTCCACTATGCACGCAACAATGTTAACAACAATCATATTCTACACCTCTAGCTTAGAAGCCGTAACTCTCCATATCAACACTTTTCTTTCTCTCACTCTCTTGCTCCAAGGTTTGTTGCACCTAGTCCATCTTTAGTGACTTAGCCCCATTTCAGAGATTGTTATGCTCTTTGTACTGGCCTATTTAGCTACTATTACTCGTTGTCAACATACTTGATCTTTAAATTGTTTGATAGGAAAAAGGTAATGTAAACTTTGACATTGTACTATGGTGCCAAGTGCCAGCCTTAATGCCCTATATGCCTGGAAAGGCAAAATGATCATAATGTTTCAAATAGTTTAAAGTACAAAACACATGTTTGAAAACAATGATCCTATACCCAATCAAAGTTAGAGCTTATCTTAATTGATTATTTTGAATTAATTGATGTATTTTATAGCTTGATTTTAGCTTGGCCTCTCTTAATGGGCATTTGTTGGAAGTGATTTGTTCTTTACTTTGTTACACATGCATCAATTTTCTTTTTTCTTTTTAGATAATTATGTGTATCAATTCTCATGATAGTCTATGGAGCTTTTGTCTCACTTTTACTTTTACCTCGTCCTTGTTCATTGAATATTAGTTGCACGAAGCGAATGCGGGGGCGAGAGTGAGAAGGGGTGTGGGGGAACACCTATGGGAGTGTGTATAAAATTTATATGTTCTAAGAAATATATTTTTTACTTGGTTGTAATATGTAAGTTAAAATATGAATAAATATTGTAGATTTAGTGTCATACATTTGAGTTAACTTTATTCTACACTCTTATTAATGGTATAGATTTTAATTTTATTCTATACTCTTATGAATGATGTAGATTTTCTCTTTGTAGTTTTTCTTTTGTTTTTTTAGAATTCATATGTTTGAGAGGTTCCATCCTAGTTGGGAGCAAGATTTTTTCTCGATGAGAACGAAATTCTTACAAGATTCTTACTTTGAAAAATGGGAAGTAAGGTTCGGAAGCGGATTTGTCACCTTAGTAGGAGGATCCTGCAACTAAGAATTGCAACTAAGCATTGCTACTAACATTGAATGGCTACTAGATGCTTGTATATCGTATTCTGGAGGGAACAAAAGTTGAGGTATTTTAGGATTGACACCTATTAATAAGACATTCTTACTTATGAAAAAAGAGTGGGTGAATTTGGTTGAAAACTAAAAAATAAAAATGATATAAAAATAATTAGAATAAACCGAATTAGTGGGAGTAAATAAGTTAAAAGCAACTGTATCAAGATGTATGCGTACAAGGTAAGTGAGATATGCAGCTAAACAACATATGAGAGGTAGAGAAAGAAAGAGAAAACACAATACTTATATTAGTTCGCTTCAACTCAAACTTATGTCCACTTCCCAATTTTTCACTATTTTCCAAATAGATTTACATCTGATAAGCTTCATGAGTGTTTGCTAGAGCATTGAAGCGAGGTAAAAGTGGATTTGTCACCCCAATAAGAGGATCCTGTAACTAAGCATTGAATTGCTACTTGATGCTTGTATATCATATTCTAGAGGGAAGAAATGTTAATGTAGTTTAAGATTGATTTGGCAGCTCGGTGCACAAAGCTCGAGCGTATGCAGGGTTCGGGGAGGGGGGTGGACTACGATGGGTCTGTAGTACGCAGTTTTACCTTGCATTCATAAGAGACTATTTCCATCGGATTTGGAGCTGGGGAAGTGAATGATCCATCCGATTTTCGGGGAGCTGGGCAAATTAAAAAGAGGCTCCTAACTAATGGTAGTTTCTCTTGCCCAGGGGGTGGGAAGAATTGTGGTTAAAAACTAAAAACTAAAAATGAGATAAAATAATTGTAATAAACGAATTAATGGGACTAATTAACTTAAAAGCAAGTGTATCAAGATGTATGCAAATAAGGTATGTGAGATATATAGCTAAATAATATACGAGAGGTAAGAGGAAGTGAGAGCAAACACAAGACTTACATTAGTTCGCTTCAACTCTAGCTTATGTCCACTTCCCAATTTTTTCACTATTTTCCAAATGGTTTTAAAACCGACAAGCTTCATAGGTGTTTGATAGATACAATTGAGTTAATTTATTAAATAATTTTGTGGATGCTATAGAATTGCTCTTTCTTCGTAACTTTTCTTTTGTTTCTTTAGGATTTATATGTTTGAGAGGTTCCATCCTAGTTAGGAGATTGGTTCTTTCTCGACGGGAGTGAGGTTCTTACAAGATTCTTACTTTGGAGTGTGTGAACGAGGTAGAAGCGAATTTGTCACCCCAGTAAAAGGATCTTGTAACTAAGCATTGAATTGCTACTTGATGCTTGTGTATCATATTACGGAGGGAAGCAATATTAAGGTATTTTAGGATTGATACCCATAAGACACTCTTATAAAAAAAAAGAAGGGGTGAATTTGGTTGAAAACTGAAAACTAAAACATATATAAAATTAAGTAGTACAAACTGAATTAATGGGAGCAAATAAGTTATAAGCAAGTGTATCAAGATGCATGTGATGTGAACAAGGTAAGTGAGATATATAGCTAAACAATATATGAGAGGCAGAGAATTAGAGAGCAAACACAAGACTTATATTGGTTCGCTTCAACTCAAGCGTGCGTCTATTTCCCAATTTTTCTTGCCATTTTCAAAATAGTGTTATAATCGACAAGCTTCATGAGTGTTTGCTAGATTTTTACAAGAAGGATTTGTATGAAAAATCTTCAAAACCAACATCCATAGTCTTGTTTTGGATAAGAAAAATCCCAAAAGTGTTTTCTCTCAAAACAGACAACTACGAAATCTTAGGGTATAACTAGCTTTTATAAAAGATTTGGAGAGTAAATGGTCTCTACGATCGATACAAAAACTCATTAAATACTGAGTATTAAATATAAAGCTCAATAAATGACTTTAGGGCACAAAGAAAATGTTGAAAGTTTTGAAGATATTGAAATAAATACTTCAATTTCACTCTTGGTGTATAACTTTTTGTTTGATACCTGCATTTATAGCTCTTGACTCATTTTGACCTTTAAAAGTTGGTGAATGCACTTTTGCTTGCTTGAGAAACCAAATCTTTCGGCCAGGTTTTTGAAATTTCCATTAGATACTCCATTTTGAAAGGTGTTGACACTATGCCTCTGGAAAAAATCCCAACTTTGTATCCAAAGGGTGGACACTGGACGCTGTACTAAAAAGGTGTTGTTACTTCTCCTTAGCTACCACCTTTTTAGTCCTAGGTGTGTAACGACTCTCCACATGCTAGTCTAGGAATTTGTGAAAGTGGACCTACCATCTTGGCCCAAAAAGCTTAATCTCAAGTTATTTAGTAGCAACCTGGTGATTGTTTTATATTTCTTAACATTTTTTAACACATGAGCGTCACAGTCTCCTCCACTTTAATAAACAACGTTCCTGTTGGGCTAGATGACTACATTTTTATTGACTTCTTACCGTTCTCTCTACTGTAGTTGCATTTTATAACTTAAAGGTTATGTGAAGAAAAAGGCAATTATAGAAACAGAAAATTCTGACATCTTTTTTTTTAGAACTCTCTAACCTAGTAAGTAGTTATGGGTTACTATAGAATCAAAGATATTCTGTTTCTTAATATGATATCATTTGATGATTTTTGAATTACTTTCTTAATTTGGCCTCGGTTTGTTTTAACATAAAATATTTTATAATGATAAATATTTTTCATGTAAAATTATTTTGCCAAAAATATTTTTTTGTTTTTGTTTTCTAATGTAAACAATATTTTTTTGAAAAATTGAAATTATTTTTAATCAAAATATGCTATTATCATCGTCACTGCCATCACCACCACTACCACCACCGCCTTCATTGCCACTATCGCCATTACCATCGTTGTTGTCACTGCCACCTCCACTACTATTGCTATTACCATCGACACCTTCACCACTGCCACCACTATTGTCATTACCATCGATGGCGCCACTATCACCACCGCTACCACCACCTCCACCACCACCGTCACTGCTGTCCCCTTCTCCCCATTGCCACTGCTACCGCCACCATTGTTGCCACTGTCACCGCCTCCGCCGCCACCACCACCACCATAGTAGCCGCTACCACCACTTTCATGGTTGTCGCATCCATTGCTACCATTGTCACTACCACACAACCATCGCTGTTGACACGGAAAATGACTTATCTTTTTTTTACGTAAGTTAATTTTGTTTTGTGATGTAAAATATTTTACTGAAAAAATATTTTACGTTCTTTTTTATCAACCAAATACTGGAAAATATCAGAAAATATTTTACTTTTAAACAAATGGAGCCTTATTGAGTTTTTTAACCATGCTCCAAGCAGCTTCATCACCCTGTCTCTGTTCTTTTCATCTTTTACTGTAGGTTTGCCTTTTGAAGCTGATATATTCCCGTGTAGATAAAGGAATATTTGAAAGCTTTTGTATGTGCTAACCTTCCTTTCCTGTCTGTTGATTTACGTGGGAGCCACAGGCCAAGTGGTACAGCCCCCTGTGCACCTTTGTTAACTACTGAAATAGTTGTCATGGCCAAAACCGATAT
Source organism: Heliamphora exappendiculata (assembly GCA_034768845.1). Taxonomy (NCBI): domain Eukaryota; kingdom Viridiplantae; phylum Streptophyta; class Magnoliopsida; order Ericales; family Sarraceniaceae; genus Heliamphora; species Heliamphora exappendiculata. Next base: position 14,507,310 of record JAOTRH010000018.1, on the reverse strand, counting down.
AATTTTGGGAACAGGGGCGAAGCTAGAATTCTAAAATTGACCAGGGACAGAAATAATGAAAAAATAAATTGGGGCCCACAAATGAAAAAAGGTTTACTCATTTCATGAGTTTTATATAAATTGTTGAATGTGGGTTTTATATAGAATTTCTTTCTGGCCACCTTCCCTTCGCCCTTGGTTGGAAACATGGGAAATTTACTGGTTTCTTACTCATAATTGATTGCTTTTCTCCTTTAACATTAGTGTAATGATATGGGGGTTTTCTTTTTGCAAGAACACTTACGATCAATTGTTAATAGTATGTAACTCTTGTGATGTGCAAGATCACTTTGTGCAGACGTTGCTGCTCTTTTCCTGCAGCTTGTTATGTTTATGAGATGTGTGCTTCATGTGTCAACCAAAATATGGATCTCATCATTAGTTTGAATCTATACTATTATATTACAGTGAACACTTCATTGGGTGTATATAAATTTTGAAGTCACTTTTTAAGTTTCAATATTGTTCAAAACAAAATACATTTTTTTATAGCTTTACTTTTCATTCTCCTGATTGTTAGGAAAAAACGGGAAAAAATTGAACCACCTTTCATATGTGCAATTTCTTCCTCCTATTTTTTCTCTAAACCTTACTCATCCCACACATTGTGTGCAATTCCTTTAGCATTGGAACACGGGTAAAGGTAAAGATGAACATTTAAAGATTATGAAGGATTGGAGCCACTCCTTTGTGATTAACTTTGGTAAAATTCTTCCCAATTAAGTAAGGAAACCTGTGAATGCAATATTTGTAAGTAGAAGGTATTGGGATGTGGAGGAATAGAAGGTACTAAGGTACTATGGTTTAACATTTATTGTTGTTTCACACACATACAACATGCTCTGTATTTTGCAACTCATACGAGTACTTTGAGTTTCTTTATCTTGATTCTGCATTTGTCTAAGAGGCTTTATAGACCCTTTGATTATTCAAACATTACTGAACTTTTGTCTTCAATAGGTTGTCAAAACTGAAAAAAAGAAAGTGATAGTGGGTAGTGAGGCACCTGTTCTTAATTTTTCCCATGTTTTGGGGAAAAATGAAAGAGCTGCTATGTTCAGATGATCCCTGATCAAATCAACTTCTCACTCATTTATAACTAACAATGCTTTTGGAGATCATGGTTGCAGTGAAGGTTGTGAGGCAGTCAAAGACTAAATGGCTGTCTTTTCTTCCTCTATTTCAAAATTAGTAATCCACGATTTATCTCTTCGAGAAGAGTCAATTTTTTTATTATCCTTTAGTTCCTCCATTTCTCAAGCGGTTTCTAGTTCACAAGTAGCAGTTCCTCCATTATCTTTTAGATCATCCCCGTTTCTAAACTTTGATTTTATTTTTCTGTCAATTATTAAGCTTTCCTTGAGTGTATTGAAATAGTTTTATCTATATTTCTGGTCTAGGGATTGGTATAATCTTGAAAAATCTAAACGGGTGAAGGCTTTTCATTGTGGGGAGAATGACAAGTGCATTGAAAAAGCCAAGGCTGCAGCTAATTCTTCCAAGAAAGCAGTGAAATATGCTCGGCGAGACGATGCCATTCTTCATGCTCTTGAGCTTGAAAGTGCTCGCCAATCCAAATATCATCCAAACTTCTGCTCAAAAATGGATGAATCAGGTGGTGAGGGATGTCTCCTCAAGGAATTGCCAACAATGTCCTATTCTGGGAAAGAAACTGAAATCATGGATGAAGAATTGAGTAATTTTGAAGATGATTCAAATTCAGCACATGAATGGTCTCAGTCTGGCGTATCATTTGAAGAGCCAAATCAGGTCAGTGCTTCTGGAGAGCAATATGTGCAGGGGAGGAGACGACAAACCCCAAATGATTCAGAAGATGATGGAACAGAGGGAGTTAAGCGTATGAGAGGACTTGAGGATCTCGGGGTGGGTATAGTGTCATCATTGAAAAGGAATAGATCTCAAGTAGCTCATGTTCAAGAGTTCCTAAAACGGAAAAACCGTTGCCGTCCCCTGACAAAGGTTTTGGAAAGTACCGTTATGGTGTCTGTTCCAGTAATATGCGAACAACTTCCCAGTCCAACTGGATCACCTCTCCCGGGAGTATCTGACATCAAGGTTTCTGGACTAGAGTCCAATGAATCAAAAAGAAGTTTCTCGGTGGTACTTAATAACTCAGACAGTGCGGGAGCTTTGTGTGAAAATGGAACCTCATTGAATGCATCTGGACATTCTTCTTTTGCATCTCTTATTAACTACAAACAGAAGGAGAATGAAATTTCTAGCATGCCGGGATTACCTGAGAATGATTCTTTTGACATGTTATTTGATGTGCCATTTGTCGGGGAGGAAAAGCACCATGCAGGTATGCTTATATATGCTAATCAGTCCAAAGTTTTATATATTTTGTATCTTTCTTCTCTCTGTGGCTATTTTCTGTTCTATTTTCCAATACGGTTTTCCCTAAAGTCAATGAATGATGAATCAACCCAACTTACCCCTTTTCATCCCTTGTAAGCCATCGATTTCTATTTGAAATAATAATTTACATGTTCAGTGAACTATATTTTTGTTCTCTGGTAGCCAATGATACCTATTTTCCCTGATCATGAATATGACTGCAATTGTTTGCAATGCTTTAATTCAAGAGAGTTCCAATTTGTATGTCCGCAGTAGATTGTTGTAAAAAAGATCAAGGGTATATTTAGTATTAGAGTAAGGAGTTAAATTTTTCTTCAACTTGGAGTTTCTTTAGTAAGTTTTTTTTTGGCTACTTCTAGTAACTACACAGTACATACCTTATTCTCGTCTTTTCTACACCAAATATATACATATTTCTTGAAATTGAAGTGCTTGCAGAGTATGTGATTTTTCTGGACGTTTGATCCATAAACTTCTCCTCAATAAGGATCGTAACAATGCTGTCAACAGAAAAGTGTCTTTTTTGATATGTATAGGCAGTTCTTAATGCAGGGTTGGAAAAAATGCAAGTTAAAAAAAAAGAGAAAGGAACCATGAAAAAATGTTAAAAAGAGAGAATCTCCAAAGGGTGAGATAAGTCTACTTTTTTTTTTGGGTAATTAAGATAAGTCTACTTTGCAAAGGTTAAAGCCTCAAACAACAAAAGTGCTGCAAAAACATACCTTACGGACTGACAAATTTTGGGTGACACAATATGCATGCTCAACAATATCTAAGATGAGAGTTACCATTTTGGTGATCAATTCTCTAAGTAATACACTAGTTGAGGGACATCGTACACAGTAGGGAAAAACTAGGATAATGTAGATTATCGGTTACCTCCTTAAGGTCAAATTTGGGACATGGGAATGAGTTAGATTGGAATGCCCATTCCAACTTGCATTTCTTTTCTTGTATTTGGTGCGAGTCCGTGGGATGAGTTAGATTGGAATGACCATTCGAGCTTTGCATTTCTTTTCTTGTATTTGGTAGGAGAAAGCTATGTGGGAATGATAATTCCACCGGAATGCTTATTCCTACAATATGATGGAATTGCGCTTCACTTCATGATGTAGGGAATGACCATTCCATTCTCTGAAGTAACAAAGAAGATTTTTTTTAGATCTAATGGTGCCTCTCTCTCTCTCTCTCTCTCTCTCTCTCTCTCAAATTATGTGTGGTTCAAGGTCACAAGCACCTATTCATTCAAGTGATCTATATATGTCCAAGTAGAAAGTGAGACACTCATAGAAATAAGATATGTGCACTTGGTGCGCAAAACCATCCTAGAACCATTATAATATTGTTGGAGATAAATGCATTTTAGGGAATTTTGATGGAATAAATATTAACTATAATAATAAAAATCGGTTAAAATAACACATTAAATATTAAAATGAGAAAAGTTTAGAAAAGCTCATAAGGTGGTTGAGGCACACAGTATTGTACTTTCTTTAGAAACATACACCCCTCTTTACACTGGGTTCTACGATATTCTTTTCTCAAGATATAATGACCTTCAAGGTCGCTTATATACATCAGAGCAAAACTCACGAACCAATAATTGCCCAATACTCAAAATATTTTGAGACAGAGAGAGCTATTGCCAGTCTTTTATCGGAGAGTGTTAAAACCTATTAAAGCACTGCTAAAGCTTATTATGGCTCCTGCAATGCTTTTTCGAAGGCATCAATCATTGAATTCAATTTATTATCATCTTATCTTATCTTATTTTTTTATATATATTTTTTTATAATTGAAACAGTCCATTCCTCTTTAATGGAGATAACATTGGGCATGGTTTCAAGATAAAACACAATAAAGAATACAAATTTAAAATTGTAAATTAATGACGTATTTCCTTTGACATGGAGAGATGCCATGACGTAACCTAGCCACTTTAATGCCAAAAAAATATATTAACTCTCCTGTATCTCTAGTACGAAACTTAGCCTGCAAAAACGATTTCAATTTTTCAATGCCACATTGTCATCGCCTATAAATACAATGTCATCTACATACAAAATGAACAATGTCTTGCTAGTTTCAGTATACTTGTAAAATATAAATTAATTTTCAAATCGTTGAAGGCCGAAACTAGTCATACCATCAGTAAATTTACCAAGCCAAGCTCGAGAAGATTGTTTGAGCCTATACAATACTTCTTTAAACAACACGCTAACTCTGACTTTTCTTGAGCAACAACCACTAGTGGTTGCTCCATATAGACCTTTTGTAAGTTACCATGTAAGAATGCGTTATTTATATCCAACTGATCTGAAGGCGAAGAATATGTGCCAAGTCACCATGTACGAATGTGTTATTGATATCCAATGGATGTAAAGGCCAATAAGAGAGATGACAAGTTGAACTAAATCTATCTTTACAAACGGTAAGAAAGTCTTAGAATGGTCAAGTTCATAAGTCTCGATATACCCCTTTGCAACAAGACAAGCTTTCATCTAGTCAGGACTACCATCAGGATGAACCTTAGTGGCATACACTCAACGAGAATCGACAACTGATTTTCTTGGAGGAAGAGGCACTAAATCCCAAGTATCATTTTGCTTTACAGCAGGCATTTCTTCTTCCATATCCCACTTCCAACCGACATGAGATTAAACCTTTGCAACAGACTTGGGAAGAGAAATAAAAGACAACGTGGCAACAAATGAAAAAATAAAGAGATAAATGAGCATAGGAAACAAAATGAAAAATAAGATGTGAAGTACAAGGCCTCTTACACTTTCAAATAGCAATGGGGAGATATAAATCTTGCGGTGGAGAGTCAACTAGTGAGGTAACCGTTGGTGGGGCAATCGAGGCAGATGGAGCACTATCTGCACATCTATGACGAGCGTAAACTTGGAAGTCAGGTCTAGAGAAACGTTCCGTAGAATTAACATGAGATGACACTGAATGAGGAGAAATATGACCAGGAATGGGGAGAGGGAGGTTATGAACAAGATGGGAGGCAAAAAGACTTGCAGACCAATTAATTGATTTTATGTTCTTGATAAAATGCTCGTGAAACAGCATAGGTTATGGATTTTCTTAAAATCAGGCATTTAAGGAGTGCTAGTTGTGTGTGGATGATGTGAAGTTTCGTATTTGGTGAATAACAAAAACATCATTCTAGAAGTATCACACAAGGGAACCAAGGGAGGAATGTGTTGAAAGACTCTAGGTTGGCATTTGTAATCTTCAAAGTTGGAAAAAATAGTACTTATTAGTATTAAACACCAACTCATTTAAAAGTTTAAACATAGAGATAAGTGTATAATATATATCCTCAACACTAGTATTAATTGGTGCCAGAAAAGTGTGGCATGGAGATATACAGTACTAGTGTTTTTGAGAGGTTGGTGGATGTTGAAGTTTCGAGAATGGGAACCATGGGCTTACCACTTAAGAAAAAGCTTAATGCCCTTCTATTTTGGTTACTAAGCTTCATGAGGTTAGGATAAAGTATTGTGGATAAATGGTTATACATATATGTACATATTTATAAATATGTACACATGTGTATGCTTTTCCATTATTAGAAATATGCGCCCGTAGGATATACATTTCTATGCACTATAGTTGTTTAGGTATCACGTATTGCAATATTTTCTCTCTTCCATATGGACACAACACAATGAGAAGTTCATGTGGGCTTGGCTGTAAAGGTTTCATTAACCATGTGTTGTAGACATCTAAGTTCTACTTTTTCTTGTTTTATTTTACGCGAAAGAGTATATGCCAAATTTCTGATTGGAGATGTACAGTTGGAGATGAATAAAGCTGCTCACACATTTACATGAGAATATGTTTGGCTAAGTGATTTTCTCTGTCCCTTTAAATTTGGCTATATCTGGCTAACAAATTTCTCTTAGTTGTATATGGCTGCAGTCCTACCTTTCAATTTTTGTATTTATTTTACTTACCGGATCTTTATTGCCCTGTGTATCTCCTAAGGTATCTTGCACTGAATCTTTAGGATATGTTGCCATATGCTGACGTGCTAATTATATTCAACCAGGTTTTGCTTCAAATTTTGTATCATGTTCGTGTCAAAAGCCTCAGGGTGCTGGAGGGCAGTCTAGTCAAAGCAGTCAAGTTGAAACTTTATCTTTGGGAAATGAAGAATTTAATGAGTCTGGTTCTATCAGTTCAGGTGCTGCTGATATTGACAGTATTAGCTGGAAGATAGAGCAAGGCTCTTCAAAGTGGCAGTTAAAAGGAAAAAGGAACACAAGACATATAAGTAAAAGTAGAAGACAAGACTCAAGAAAGTCTCTGAATGTGGATGATGAATCCGATGCTTATTTGGCAGGCTTGGAGCCTGGGGAGGTTGATTGTGACCCCCAAGCAGTTGCAGATTCCCCGGTATATGAGCATCAGGTATGGAATGGACATATTTCCTGTGAGGTGCCTCGGGCAACGGTGATGACAGTTGATGTGAAAGATTTGCCAGATTGCTCTTCAGCCGCACGAATGTCACTTCCATATCGTCAATCCCGTTTTACATTGAACCCAAAATATCAGATACTGGATTTTCTTGTCAGAAATTATGATGCCGATTCTTTTTTGTATGATGTTAATCTGGAGGTAAAATCGAGCTATCGCCCCCAACATGTTCCGTATATTTCTCTGATGAGCAAATTGAACAGTCAACCCATTGTAGGTCATCCTCTTACTGTCGAGGTGTTGGACGATGGGTTCTGTGATCTTCTAGTGAGGGGTCCAGAATGCTATCTTGCTGGCAGCAGCTGTGAGTTGGATGGTGATTGGGAAGATTATATACCTGTTCCCAAAGGTGTTGACATGGATTATGAATTGAAGCCAAATCTGGTAGGTGGAAAGGTTCCCACAAAGCATTTGAAGTTGCAGTCGGGTGTTTTTCCTAGTAAATCGTCCAAGAACAGGAAAAATGGGGTGTTATCTAAGAAGATACGGAAACTGTCTTCACTCACTGGTTCTCGCAAGCGAGGTGAAGACGAGAAGATGACAGTGATCGATAGGCTTAAGGGTCCCGCCTTAGCTTGTGTCCCCTTGAAAGTAGTGTTCAGTAGGATAAATGCATCGCTCAACAGTTCAATGCGACAAGCACCCCGCGTTATGACATCAAGCATTCCATGAAATTTGTTTGTTGGAGAAAGTTGAACTAGCTGGAAAGAGCATCTTTAAAAAAAACAAAAAAATAGTGGGATTTTGATTCAATTGAGAAGCCTTGGTTCAACACTTTCAAATGTTAATTGTGCTCAGCTTCCAGCCTCTGTAAATTCTGCTCTGAAGATTGAATCCCTCCTTGTAAAATAATGTCAGGATTACATTTTATTGTAGGGAGCAACTTTTTTTAGGGTGCAATTGCAGTAGGTAGCTTTGGTTGTGTACATATTGTAACATTATTTGAGGTGTAAAGATGATGATCTGGTGTTAGGTTTTGGTGATCTGATATCCGGTTTAATTCTTGAATTCAGTTGATTCGACGTGCTTGGGGGGGGGGGGGGGG
>JAOTRH010000018.1:14483061-14499256 GCA_034768845.1 Heliamphora exappendiculata | reverse complement strand
AAAAACCATTGGCACTATGCCTACAATCTTCAAGGATAGAACGGTGAAGCCACGCAGGGCATTCAGCAATTTCAAAGCTTATCCCTTCCAACGCCAGAGCGTATTTTGCCCAACATGGGCTGCTCTGTTTGCTTCTCGTTTCACGTAGCTAAAGCGGCATGTCCGGAAGAGTTGTTTCAGTTTTAAACAATCCGAAATTAGAACTTTTATGTCAACACAAGCATGAACTGGGCCTTGTCCGTTCAACGCATGAATGACCTGCGGAGTCTCCTTCAAGAACAATTTCTATCAAGTTCCATCTCCATGCGGTTCTCAAGGCTTCTCGAGCTGCTGTAGCATTTAGGATTCTGCTCGTTGAAGAGAAATGCACAGGTTGGGCACTCACCCCCTTCACTTGTCCTTGGCTATTTTGTGCTACAATCCCCACACCCGCTTTCCTTTTTGTGAGATTAGTTGCTGCATCCATATTGATTTTTATCACCTCAGCCTCTGGTGGATTCCATTGTTGTGTTCCTTGGTAGTTGGGTTTGCTGCCCTTCCGGGGCTTTTATTTTGTGCCTTTAGAAAGATCATTCCACTCAATGGTTCTTTTCTCCACTGTGATGCTATAGGGTATTTTCTTATAGGAATAAACACCCATTTATTCCTTGCTTTCCAAATTTGCCATGTTGTAGATGCTACTAGTGCCATGACTTCCGAAGCCTCATCTGTCTTAAGGGGATACTTGCATTCTTAAAATAAAAAATTTGAGGGGTTACTTGCACAACTGGGCATTTACTCCATCTGCCACTTATGACAAATGTGGTATGGTGATGGTGATGGTGATGGTGATGACGCAACAATGCTACGTAAAAGAGAGAATGAGAGAAGTTAAAGAGATGCCACGTGAATTTATCGCAAAGAGAGATTTAAGTAGGGATTAAACTTACTGAGAGAAAGAAAAAGAAAGAATAAGTGGGAGTTAAAAATGGTAAAATTAATTTTATCATTAATTTTTGGGTAAATTATACTGACATCCCCTGAGATTTTTGACAAAAATAAAAACCTCTAATGTAATTTTAAAAATATTACTAATCTCCCATCAGGTTTAATTTTTGATTCAATTAAGCCCAATCGTTAAACATTCCGTTGCACTTAATGGAAACTACCCCAAAACCACAATTGAAAATCACTATCCCAAACCACTCTTAAAACCACTCTAAACCCACCGTGTCTCTCTCTCTCTCTCTCATGTTTATATATAATATATATATAGATATATATATATATATATATACATCCACGCCACTGCTGGCACGTCACAGTCGCACCATTCACGCCACCACCGCAGTCTCACCAAGCCACTGCCATCACCACTGCTCAAGCCGCAGCATCACCTCGTCAACGCCGCCTCCTTCCCTCATCTCTTTCTCCTCATTCCAAACCCTTCAATTTCTCTCCTAGCGCCGTCACAATCGATCTCTTATCTTTCACTCAATGGGGGCCCCAAACGAGGCCAAGAACTCTCCCTATTCAGTTTACCAATTCCAATTTCCCCGTCGCCGTTGGAGAGGATTTTCTGGCGGACTACGCCACTTGGTTTTCAAAACCCGATCCCAACAGTCGACGGAGGGCCGACGTCCTTCTCCACATAGAGAGAAAAAGAGAGAGAGAGAGCGAAGAGAGAGTTCGGTGGTCGCCAGGGTTGGGGCGACGTTGGCAAGGTGGTGCTGCGGCACCAGTAGTGGCAATGGCGACAGCTTGGTGAGGCTGCGGTGGTGGCGTGGGTATATATATGAAAGAGCAGAGAAAGAGAGAGCGAGAGAGCAGAGGGAGGGAGGGAGGGAGGGAAAGGACAGATAGGAGAGAGATGGTAGAGAGGGGGGAGAGAGAGAGAGACAGTGGATTTGAGGGTGGTTTAGGGTAGTGGTTTGGGACAATAGTTTTCAAGTGTGATTTGGAGTGATTTCGTTAAGTGTAATGGTATGTTTAACGGTTGAATTTAATTAATTTAAAATTTAAATTTGAAGAAAAATTAGTGATATTTTCAGAATCACAGATAAATGTTTTGTTTTTATTAAAAATTTTAAGAGAGATTAATGTAATTTATTCTTAATTTTTTTAACGAGAAGTATATTTTTTTTCTCGAAAAATATTCTTAAAAAATACTTCTGAAAAATATTTTCAAAATGTGTTACGAGAAGAAATAATATATTTTAAGAAAAGTAAGCTCGAGTCTTGACTGTTGTAAGGACATAATCGTAATATACTGAAATTGAGGCGCAAAATCAGAAATTCAGTTGCATTTTTGGTGCCCCTAGGGTTTCGAAAACTAGTATATATAGCAAGTTAACTATAGATTCCAAATCTCCCAGACGAAGCCGTCGAAGGTAGACGCAGAAGCTGCTATCTTGGTATCTCGCTCATCGTTTCCATCTGTGCATACGTATGTGTATAAATATATGTATATAGAGATTTATATGCATGTGTGTGTCTAAATAACCTTGTGAATGCAGTGCGGGGTGTGGAAATGACGACTGTTCCTGGGCCTCTGATCTGGGAGATCGTGAAGAAGAACAACTCGTTCCTCGTGAAGGAATTCGGTAACGGAACTGCAAGTGTTCGGTTCAGCAAAGAGAGCAACAATCTCTACAACCTCAACTCCTACAAGCACTCTGGTAGTATTCAAATTACATTTTTTGCATAATATTTCCTCGTCAAGGTGGTTCCGTAGATGGTTTTATTTGATTGCTGGCGTGTTTGGTTTTCGAGAAATTATGGAAAAATTAATCGTTTTAAAAAATTGCGAGCTTTGGTTTGTCATTGGTTGGAGAACAGATTGTTCAAAGCTTCAAATGTCTGATATTGATTTGAAACTCATTTGTATTCTCTGATACTCGGTTTTGTTGGCAAAAAACTGGGGTGACACCGTTGCTAGGTTTTTGTAGGGGAAAAGCCCCGTGTTAGCAAGTAAGGCTATGTTTGGTTTATAGGAATGGCATAGGAATGGAATGACGAATCCATCAAGAGATCCATTCCACTGTTTGGTTATTCCAAAAAAAAAAAAAATGATGGAATGCCAAATCTAAAAATAATCATTATTCCTCCGTTTGAGGGAATGAAAATTCTAACACAGATACCAATGAATTGTCATTCCATTTTGAACCAAACACTAACAGTCTGAGCAATGTACATTTAATTTTCCTTTTGTTTTTCATCTTTGGTAATTGGAAAATGCCAACTGCCTATTGGGTGGTGGATCATGAGTGAATATTGCACGTATATCTATAAAAGTATATTGATATCTGTGACGTCAAGCATCACTTCCAAAAGTGTATAGATATCCATTAGGTTATTATCCACCCGTGGTTATCAGGAGGGCCAGTTATAATTATGTGTTTATTTTAGTAAGCAACAGCTGGGGATTGCATGTTCAAAAGTTGTGTCTGGTTTAGATTGGAATGTCACTCAAGCTAGTCTATTTAACATCGTGTTGTAGGCTTGGCAAACAAGAAAACTGTAACCATTCAACCGGGGGGCAAAGATCAATCCGTGTTACTTGCAACCACGAAGACCAAGAAACAGAGCAAACCCGCGAGTTTACTTCACAAGTCTGTCATGAAGAAAGAATTTCGTCGCATGGCAAAAGCTGTTCAAAATCAGGTATAAGTTCTTAACTTGCCACTTCTTTGGTAGATTTAATTAAGTAATGTAACTCGATTACTTCACGAATGGGTTTTTGGTCCTTTGCATGTGTATGGTCAATGTTCCTAAACTTCAAGCTGTTCAATTGATAGTGAGACCTGGGAAATTTAGGACAATCCAAAGGAAAATGTGAAAAATAAGTTGAGTTGAGCTTATCCCAAAAAAAATAGCTTTTTACTTGGGCATTGAGTACTAGTTACTTCTTTTGGATTGCAGTGAATCTATCTAGTTATTTGCTTAAGACAAAAAATTCCGTACCTGAAATAAAGCTGATAGGTTAGCCATGATTTTCTTTTACTACAAATTGCTATGTATTGTGTAGTGAAAAAATAAGGTGAATGTACTTTTCTGGAGCTTTAAAACATAGGCTTGTGTCTTGCTGAACTTAACTTTTAGAAGAAGTGTTTTTGGACGAGTTTGGTCACATAAACCTTATGTTGGAACTTGGAATGATAGGCTATTGGTTAGTTTTCAAGCTATGCTTTGATAGCTCTGGAAGAATGTTGACCAACAGCCATGCGTGTATCCTTCTAATTCTGGTACCATTTGACATTTGATTGAAGAGAAGCTACTAGATGCAATGTTATTTAATGTATATTTTGGAAAATTAATTTTGTATCTTAATTGTCCGTTTTCCACATACCTAACCAACATTGTGAACAGAACTAGGATCATAATTGGCCAGTAGCATTGCTACCGAAGGCCTGTACAGAGTCAAGTTGAATAATTAAAAATGGTGTCAATGCACAAATTAATTGACTCAACTAAACTCATAATATTAACTTGGTCTCCAAGCACCAAGTCATCTTGGTTACATAACTATAGATTTACAAAAAGTATAAACACAAGTCTCCAGTAAGACACGACAACCATCTTATTATGCATGCAACACTTTTACTCATCTAACTGTGATATTGTGTAAATTTTCATCTCTTGTAAACGTTTGAAGTTAAAATTGTGAAATATAAGCTAATGACTAACACAACCGCATAATAGTTGTTTTGTGGATATTACATGTCATAGAAAGTTATATTTGTATCTATAAAATAGAAACATATAATAAGCTAGGAATTTAAACCATTTATTGAAATATGTTGGAATTAAACCATAATAGAAGGATATTAGGATAGCATGGAATTGGTAAGCAAGATCTCATAATGTTATGCACACTGTCTAGCATGTTGGTTATGTATGGATTTTGGCAAAAAAATACCTTGTGTTGATGGGAATTTTTTTTCTCAAATCAATGGAATATACTTGGTTCACAAAGTTTGTGTGCAAGAGAAATTATATAGCATGTGAATATTTATGGAATTTCTAAACACACATGTCGAATAGTTCATTGAGATCGAGAATATTTCATTTGCTTTTGTAAATATTAATAGGTCATACTTTGTGAAAATGAAAATATCCATGGAATTTTAAAACATGTGTGTCAAATAGACTGATAGAGAATACATTATTTGCATTTGAAAATAATAATAGATTTAGCTTTGCAAAACGAAGAGAAACTGTTTTATGATTACATACACAATCACGAAGTGAATGTAAGTAGGAGTTGTATACATAAAATGCAAGGAAGAGAGGAGTATTACTTTGATTCATTACACCCCATGCTTCTAATTTTCCACCTCATGCTTAACTCAGCTTTTATTTTATTTTTTAATTTTCTTTGAAGCACGTTGAATTTCACAATGTGAGGTGGTCCTAGCCTTGATAGATGTCTTTCCTACTAATGATTGATGGCACAAGAGGTGGTATTCCACCAAATATGAGGTGCCATGTATATTTCTTTCGCCAAATAACTCGTTCCTATTGAACTAATCTGGGTGCTTAGGCTAATTAATCATTCTTAACACGCTTACTCCAGTGAAATAAAACTCATATTAGCATGCAATGGAAAGTGGGGGAATTTGAGGTGTTACGTTGATGCCACTTATGGAACCCAGTTGAGAAAGTAGATTTTGCAAATGTACTTGTAAATGGAGTTGTAAGTCAATGTTAGGATGGTATGCCATTCATTGGTTTTTTCCGGTTATGATACGGCATCTTTAAGAGAATGTGGACCAGCAGCCATGAGTGCTTCCTTATAATTCTATCACTACTTTGTATTTGAATGTAGAGGAGTTACTAGTTGCAATGTTATTTGATTTATACTATAGAAAAGTTAATTTTGAAACTTAGTGCTATTGATGGAGCTCTGTTGAGGAAGTATCTTTGACAAAAATAATTCTTGAGTTGTGATTCGAATGTTTTGAGGGAGTATCCTTGACAAAATGTACCTGTTTAGTTGGTACGGGATGTGTTATTTATTGTAGATGCTTATTGACATTTGCTGCATATTCTATCTTAGAGGGAAACTGGTTATTATCTAAAAAAGAGCGTCATATTATTTCTCTCAACTCAAAATGTTATACGAATCTTGTGGCACAAATTGTTATTTTATTTTATATATATATATTTTTGGCAACAATGAGCATCTAGTATGCAAGGACTTAGGAGAATCCTATATGACGAGTTATTCAATGGAATGATAAAACTTTGGCTTTTATCTTATTGCCATGCTATTGCAAGTATTGTTTTAAGATGTTGACCTCTCTACGTGTGAATAATTTTTTGTGATTGCTTTTACTGATTGTGTTAGTTATTTGTTCTTTATTTGCTTATGCACTCTTCTTCTCATACGGCTTTCTCTATTGTTTTTTTTCTTCATTGTCATTTATTATTTTATTTCCCAGTTAGGAAATTGTTTGCGTAAATTATTTGTTCTTTATTTGCTTATGAAGTCTTCCTTCTCCTGGGATTTTCTCACTTGGTTTTTCCTTTTTCTCATTTTTAAAAAAATCTCCCAGTTAGGAAATATGGGGGTTTTCAAGGTTGAGAGAAGTATCATCTGTCTTTCCTTTTTGTTATTACATTATTATTGATTGCAGGTGGCAGATAACTATTACAGGCCAGATTTGAAGAACGCGGCTCTTGCCAGGTTGAGCGCTGTGCAGAGGAGCCTTAAGGTTTCCAAATCTGGTGTGAAGAAGAGAAACAGGCAGGCTGTTAAGGTCCGTGGAAGGAAGTGAATTTGCAGTGAGAGTGGTTCTTGTTTCCATCATTTCTAGACTCCCTTTTTTTCCCTGTTGAAGCTTTTGTTTTTTGGGATGCTAATACATTTTAGTTCCAAACCAAAAAGAGACGTAACATGGTCTGGTTTTACCTCTTTATCGTTATGATGTAGTTCTTGCAAGTATGCGAATTTATCTCAGTTATGAATTTTCCGCCTGATACTCCCAATTGAATATTTGACTTCAAAGAGCTGGTGAGGCTTTAGCTTGTAGCGTGAATCACTTTTTCGTTATTTTTCCGTGCATCACATATGCTTGCGAGATATGGATGGTTGAGACCACTTTTTGTGATTGGTTTTTGAGTCTTGAAATTAGACTTACTGAATACATACATAATTCTATCACCATGGCTTTTAGTCTTCTATATTGAACTATAAGACAGCTTACCCCCGCCCCTTGTCTCCAATGTCCACTCTTGTCATTGGCTTGTCAAACAATGGTGAGGGAACATTCATATGGAATGAATGTGGCGGCTATCTACCATATCCCCCTACCATGACACGACCACCTCAGCCACCGTTGAGCTATCTACCACCATGCATCTACCTCTACAACAATCTCCACCATTCCAACAGCCACCATTATTGACCCACTCCCACTTCAACTCAATCACTGCTACCACACTACGAGCCACCACCTCAACCATCACACCACACTTTATTGTCACTTCTTTACTCTATTTTTAGCGCCATAATGAGATGATGTCTCCTCAATAAGCCAATTATGCTTTTACTCCCTATTATGGGATTGTTTGTCTAAATTATTGCAAGTAATTTTTAATTTTTTTGTTATTAATTTTATTTATAATTTATAATTTTTTTAAACATTCATAAATTCTGTTATTATTTATAATTATTTTTTTTATTTTAATTACAATTTATAATTTTTATCAAATACTTATAACTTTTATTACAAGTTATATTATATAAGCTAATAGTTTTAGCAATGCTAAATAACACATGACCAAATCAATGTAAAATTTAATTACAATTTATAATTTTTATTAAATATTTAAAATTTTTGTTACAAGCTACCTTATATAAGGTAATAGCTTTAGCAAGGTCAAATAACACTTGTGACCAAATCAATGTGAAGTATCTTTCTAAGATTGTCAGGAATTAGTGATGATACCAATCTTGAATTGACCACTCTTACATGCTACATAAGTTTTTTTTTTTGATTTTCTAGTTAAAAAAATAAAAATTAATCTCGACCATTTAATGAAAAAATTAAAACACTAAAAAGTTAAAAAAAATTCAAAAAATTAAATTAAAATATTAATTATTAAGATACTCTATTTAAAGTCTTATTCTATTAAAAATACAATAATATTTTTATTTAATAATTTATTTACTATTAATACTAATTATATATAATTATTATAATTAATTATATAGAAGAGTAATATTGTCTAATTTAAATAAAAAGCCAAAACAAAATAATCTTTTATTCAATTATCCAATTCTAAAAAAATTAATTTAAAAATTTATTTATTAAATAATTTACCTTCAATCCAAATAATCTTTTCAGTTAGAAAACACAAAAAAAAATTAATTTTTAAATTAATTATCAATTAGGCCTTAATCATTACTAGAGTTACGTGCTAGCTGAGATCAAATTCGACCATATCCACTTAGCCGTGTTAGCCTCTTAGCTATTTTAACTAGATTGTATTTTATTTAAAATTTTAATAAACTTTTCAAAAGGCTCTGCATTTTAGTTATTTTCTTTTTAATTAGGTAAATTTAACTAATTTTCATGACTTTCTAAGTTATATAACATAACAGTATATAAAAAATGATAAAATTTTTTAATGAATAGCTACAACAAATAATAATATTAGAATACATATATAAATAAATACTAACACGTTATTGTTAATTGATAATACTGTGACTTTGCAAACGTATTGTCACAATAATTTTATAAATAATTTTGATGGAGTATTTTATAAAATTTTGGATCGACTTTATAGAACAAAAAAATAATGAATATACGGTTAATGAAATAATTGGTCTTGTCGAGTAAGTAGGTTTTCGGACAAAACAAATATGTACTATTTAATATATTGGCCCCGTTGAGGTAAATGACTTATTGATTTATTTGGCTTATAAATAGTCAAATAAGTAATTTTGTTTAATTTGTCAAATAAATAAGATTTAAATTAATAAATAAATAAGTCAATAAACAATCTAAATTAAAATAAATCAAAATAAACAAATAAGCAAATGTTCTTTCAAACGAAACAAATAAGTAAATAAGTCAATTGAGCTAAATAAAGTTACTTATTCATATTTTTATTTATTTATTAATAAATAAATAAATAAATAAGCAAGTTATCCAAACGGGGCATTATGCGTGTCTTTAAATTGTTGAATTCTTTATATTATCAAAAAATAAAAATACATTATAATGAAAATATTGAGGACCAAATTACATATAGTACTTGGATATCTTGCTTTTTGAATCTTTTTACTCTTACCGAGAGAAATCACGTAGCATATAAAAAAAATAAAATGCATTAAAATAAAACATAATAGAAAAAAAAATGAAAAAAATGACTGTAGTCTCCTAATTAGAAATAGGTTAAGTTGTAATAATTTATATTTGTTAATGTGATATTTATATATTTTTATTAAATTGTGTCAAAAGAGAAATTAACAATTAAAATTGTGTCAAAAGAATTAATAATTCAAATTATTTATTTATATACAAATTAACGGTTTAAAATGAAAGAAATTAAAAAATCTTTTATATCTCGAGACTTATAAAAGAAAATTAAAAATTAAAAAGAAATAAGAAATTTTTTTCTTATTCAGCAATATGAAAGGCTGAAAAAAATAATCAAATAATTTTAGGTACGAATCATAACTAATAGTTTATAAAAAGTTACACGTATCTATTATAATTGAGCTTGTATTTGGTCTAATTTTTTTAATAAATTTTTTAACTTTTTAGTTTTTTTATAAAAAAAATATATGTAAAAAAATGTAAAAAAATGTAAATAATTTTAATAAAAGACCAAACCCGTGGACTCTTTAAAACTTTTTTAAATAAAAAATTTAAAAAAAAAACATAAGCTGAGACTCTAAATAAATACCTACGTTTAAAAAATAAATAGACAAAAATAATATATATATATATATATATATATATATTACAATTTTAGCTTAACAAAATAGTTAATAGCATTAAAGATATTTTTTAACATCTTCCTTTCTTAGGATAACAACTATTGAAAGGAAATACATTGGTTTTCTTCTTAAAGTTTGGGGCCAAGTAAATCAAATACGAAATGCAATCAAAATCTGGGCCGTCCAATGAAGGCCCACAAATTACTAAAGGCTTGCGGCCAGTGATGGAACAAACGCGTTTTGCAGCATGGTCGCGTCGCATTGATCCGAAACCCCGGAATCAAAGCATAAACCACAAACTCAACTCTCTCTGAAAATTGAAATCCTACCATCAAACCCTAAAGTCAAGAAAACTACGAGAGAGGGCGAGTCCTAGATCAAACAACGGAACAGAGATCGACCTCTCAGAATCCCAGATCGCAATTTCGTCTCGTTACAAACCCTAGATCAGATATGGGGAACACAGAGAAATTGATGAACCAGATCATGGAGCTGAAGTTCACATCGAAGAGCCTCCAACGTCAGGCGAAGAAGTGCGAGAAGGACGAGAAGGCCGAGAAACTCAAGGTCAAGAAGGCGATCGAGAAGGGAAACATGGACGGCGCTCGAATCTACGCCGAGAACGCCATCCGCAAGCGCAACGAGCAGATGAATTACCTCCGCCTCGCCTCCCGCCTCGACGCCGTCGTCGCCAGGCTCGACACCCAGGCCAAGATGTCCACGATCAGCAAGTCCATGGGCTCGATCGTCAAGTCCTTGGAGTCGTCCCTCACATCCGGCAACTTGCAGAAGATGTCGGAGACGATGGACGCGTTCGAGCGCCAGTTCGTCAACATGGAGGTGCAGGCCGAGTTTATGGAGAGCTCCATGGCCGGAAGCACCTCACTATCCACTCCCGAGGGAGATGTCAACAACTTGATGCAGCAGGTGGCGGATGATTATGGTCTGGAGGTGTCGGTGGGGCTGCCACAGCCGGCGGCTCATGCGGTGTCGGTGAAGACGACGGAGAAGGTCGACGAGGATGACTTGTCCAGGCGCCTTGCCGAGCTCAAGGCCCGTGGGTAATGGAAGTAGTCCTATACTCCTTCCTATTCTTATCTGTTCTGTTTCGTTTATGATATATAGTATTTGGGTTTTTGTTGTGTGTTTAAATAACTTCTATGCGAGTTCGAGTGATTTGCGACCTCCATTTTTATGTGAAACTTTTATTGTGTCCTGAAAAGTATGTCTCGGTGCATTGTTACTCAATGCCAGTCATATGTGCTAATTTCTGTGTTTGTGATTCTGTATCTTGAATGGTATTGAATTTAGTGAATGACTTTGTAGATTTTCAGTATTGTGTGGCCAAGCTTATGTCCTCATGGGGAACGTATATCTGTGTATATCATATTGATTCAATTTTATTTTGTGCCAATAGAACTCATGCGGATTCAAAAAGTATGCGGGAGTTTATGTTTGATGCACGCAGAATCACGGATATTGATGGATGTAATTCTGTGTTTTGATTGATTTTTCTATAATCCTATTATGTGGGTTTAAATGCAATTCTGATAACACTTGTCGGAGGTTGTAATATTTGAGTTTTTTTGTTTTTTTTTGGAAAATTTATTAGATTAAGTTGAGATGTGGTTTTGATGTAAATTTGTGGAGAATTTTGAGCTGATACTCTATTTGAAATTATCTTTTCCTTCTTAATTGGTTGTGTCAGAAACTTGGTTTTTGTAGGGCTGATTTTAAGGTTCTCTTTATCCATTGCTAAGTTCCTAAAGTCTGTTGTGCATTGTTACATTTGTATGGAGGAATATACATACACAACCAAATTTGATTTTTTTGTTTTGTCACTCTATTCTGCTTACTCTTTCAATGTGAATTTGTTATAAAGGGATGTGGAAGGACACAAACTATTCATAAACGAATGTGCGAGCAGCACTGAATGTCAGGTTAGAACCCAGGGTCAAATCAAATCAGTAGTAGCTTTGTGGAGATAGTATTTAGTGAGGTAATTGGAGGGGCACACGAACTATTCATAAACCAACAAGTAGTTCTTTTGCCCAGTATAAATGCTTAATTGATATGGAAATACTGTTTTAGTATTTGGTTTGATTTGTTGCTTAATTTAATTTGAAGATTAAGCGTCGGACTCTCTCTGGAGAACAGAGGATGGATTCCTTTGATGTAACTGATGGATGGAATAGGAATTTGGTTACTGGAAGAATAAGCATTTCTTTGAAGATTAGATTTGAAAAAGAGTATCAAAATATGATCCCAATCCATTGAAACTGCTTGTTACCTGCATTGAAGTGGCTAAGAGAACAGAGGAGAAGGAAAGAAACCAAAGAAAAGAAACCTCCATTGTTGTCTTGTTTGGTACTTGTTTAAATTGATGGATAAGTCCTCGGAACTAAAGATAGTATAGTCAAAGATAACTCAAACATATATTACTAACATATATGCATGTACAAACATATGGCTAGAGAATCATACAGATGAGGAGAATAGATTACGTCCTCTGCAACATTAGAGGAGCGGTAGAATAATGATTTCAACCTAATAAACAAACATTACTATTGTGGAATATAAAAGAGCGAGTTCTTTATCAAATAACTGTGCCTTCTACTTCCCCTTTGTTTTATTATGGATGTTAATAGACAATGATGTGATACATTATGGAAACCTTACTCAACCTAAAACATAGGGGGATTCATTGTTACACATATCTAACTGTCATGGCTTTAACTTGGCAAGTTTCTTGCATCATCGTTCATCAGGGATGAACATCTCGATGTGGGATAAGGGTTTCGTAAGCTTGTCATGAGTTTCTGAAGCTTCTGCCAAACCTTTGGATAAGAGTTGTTTAGACACTCGATAAATGGACCTCAATTACATCTAGATACCAACTTCTTTTCCCCATAATGCCCACTATCTGTGCTCCGTCTGGTGGAGAAAAAATAAAAAACCCTTGCTCGACCCCATATGGCCCGAAGGTTCTTTTGTTGCTAATAAATGTCAGTGACCTGATCACAACACCGCTGCCCGAACTCAAAGGACCGTAGTAGCCTCTCACACTAGTTAAGAACTCGTTGACGTCTTGCAGCTTAATCTAACCAAAATAAAAAAATAAAGTTAATTGATGTTTGGCATTGCTAAAACTAGTAGCTTATAGATTGTAGTTTGTAATAGAAGTTGTGAGTGTTTGGTAAAGATTGTAGTTTGTTGAAATAGAAGAAAAAGTAGTTATAGTTTGTAGCAGAAGTTGTGGGTATTTAGAACAGATTATAGCTTATACTTAAAATTAATAATAGAAAATTAAAAGTTACTAGCAATAACTTTGCCAAACACTCCCATAATCAGGATTGGTTGATACCTTGACCAGAGCAGTGTTTAAAACTCTTGTTAACTCCAAGTCATTGCTCCTTTTTTTTCCCCCATTTTCTTGGGAGAATCAAAAGATCAAGCTTACCTCTCACCCGTTAGAAAATCTCCAACATCGGTGTTTTTCTGCTACAGCGGGCAAACCATTGTTTTCATACACCACACTGATTGAGTCGATGCAGTTGCCTTACAAACCATTGTTTCCTTACACCGCAGTGATTGAGTCGATGCAGTAGCAGACTAGCAGTAACAAACTAAGATTCCTCTCAGTCTATCGTAACTGCCATCGGCCAAGGCGGATCCACCTTTGCCTCCAAATGGTCCTCAACTTGTGCTCATCCTTCTCGTGACAACTTGATCCTTTCCTCCCCCTCCTACACAATAATCATACATGCACCAAGGACAACCCCTCTTAAGAGCAATGTTATTGCAATATAATTACAAAGCACGAAAGATGCCAAACTTGCATCGAATCAACATCATGTAAATAATGAAGTTGAAACTCTTAAGAAAGAGCTATGATATTCACGTAATAAATCGTAGTCTTTTTATAAGAGATCACAAAGAAAATCTAATTTCGTAAGTGCCAGTGTCAAGCAATAGAATAGTTTTGCTAAATATTCAAAGTGATATTGCAAAATAGTTTAAAGCATGGTGAAAGAATTTACTCCCACTGACCATTTTGATCAATTGTGTGAAAGATGCCTTCTTGGTAAGCATTTTGAAAAAGCTTTCTAAGAGATGCAATTATAAGAGCCAAAAAGCCTACGGAACTTATTTAGACCGATATGTGTGGACCAATTGATCCTAATTCTTTTGTAAAGAGCATTTTTTTTTTGTTAGAGATTTTAATAAAAAAACATGGGTTTATTTTTAAAAAAATCGCAAGTGTTCAATGTATTTAGAAAGCTCAAAACTTTTGTTTGAAAAGTAAAGTGGCTATAATATAAAAGTCATGAGATCAGACAGAGGCGATGAATTCACATCAAAAGATTTTAAAGAATTTTGCAATGACAATGGAATTTTTCACCCTTTAACACTTCTTTATTCGTCACAACAAAATGGTAGTTCCAAAAGAAAAAATAGACCTATTCTTGACATGAATCAAAGCATACTAAAAAGTAACAGAATACATAAAGAACTTTGGGATGAAACAATTGATTGTACGATTTATCTCTTAAATCTCTCTTACAAGAAGATTATAGAGAAATTTTTTGCATGAGGAGCTTATAAGAATTTTATGAAGTAATTGAAAATCAAAATGATATTATTTTATTTTGCCTCTTTGCTGATTGTGAACCAATAGATTTTGAAGAGGCTATGCAAATCAGGAAGTGGAGAAATGCCATAAATGAAGAAATTCAAGCAATCATAAGAAATAACACATGGGAGATTGTGACTCTTTCAAAATGGCACAAAGCAATTTGAGTAAAATGCGTGTATAGGGTCAAGAAAAACGCTAAAGGAGAAATGAAAAAATAGAAAGCAAAACTTGTGGATAAGGGGCGCAACCAACGAGCCGACATTGATTATGATGCGCTCTTTGCTTCCATTGTTTACTTAGAAACTATAAGATTTCTAATTTCCTTGGCAGCTCAAAAGAAATGAAAAATTTATCAAATTGATGTTGAATCTATTTTTTTGAATTTTTTTAATTTGAAAACAAATTACCTAGAGCAGTGCATAGGCTATGTGGTAAAAAGGCATGAAAATAAAGTCTTGATATTTAAAAGGCCTTTATATGGCCTAAGACAAGCACTTAAGGGTATGGATAGTAGAATTGACCATTACTTTCAAGAGAATAGTTTTACAAAATCATGAGCATGCTGTGAACACTAAAGTAGACAATGAAAATAGTTTGCTTGTGTGCTTGTATATAGATGATTTAATTTTTATCACTAATAATATAAGAATGTTTGAAGAGTTCAAGAAATTAATGGCTCAAAAACTTGAAACGATCGGTATCGGGCTTGTGTTATATTATTTTGGAATTAAAGTTAAGCAAATGTAAGATGAAATTTACTATTGGCAATCTTGGCATTTTAACTAAAAACATTAAAAAGCTAAGATTGCCCGTTTAGCAAAAAAATTTAAAAAGTAAAAAAATCAAATTAAAATATAAACTCCCACCTCTTTTAAAATACAATAGTAACTTATTTATAATTTATTTATTATCACTACTAATTTTATATAATTGTTAATATCAAATATATAGAATGGTAAAATTGTCAACTTTTAACAAAAAGCAAAAAAATTAATTTTTTATCCAAACAATTAACTTCAAAAGCTAGTTTAAAAGTTAAAATACCAAATAACCTACTTTGAACCCAAGTTAATTTTTTAACTAAAAATACAAAAAAAATAAAAAAATAAAATTTTAAACTAGTTGCTAATCTGACCCTAACAAAATCCTTCGCTATATAAAAAGTATACTTGACTTTGACTAATTTTAGTCACCATTTAACAATTTTGAGCTAGTTGGTTACAACGATATTCATTGGAAAAGAGAGTTGGATGATCGAAAGGAGACAATCAGCTTTTTATTCTAAACGAGGGGCACGACCTTCACTTGGATTTTGAAGAAATAATTAATTAATTAGGAATAATTACACTTATTTCTCTTGAGATTTAAACTTATTACATGGTCTTTCTATGTGGTCTCTAAAATTACACTAACTTCTCATGAGATTTAATTTTTAACATTAATTGCATTCAACTGTTAAAATTTTCGTTGAAATTTAACGAAAATCGCCAATCTCACCCTAAAATCACCATTCCCACCCCAAAATCACCATTCAAACCACATTTCTCCTTCCAAAATCACTATTCTCACTTCAAATTTCAACGAAATGGTGGTTTTGGGAAGGGTAATTTTGGGATGAAAATGGT
>JAOTRH010000018.1:14472687-14482961 GCA_034768845.1 Heliamphora exappendiculata | reverse complement strand
CCCCCCCCCGCAATTGTCGAGTGATTTTGCTTTTCAATTACTTTTGTTAGTCACCAAGTGTAATTCAAATAAACTTGTTATCAATAGTTTGAAATACATTAACAGGAAAAAGGACTAAAGAGAAGGAGGCATAATGGCACTAAATCATTAGAGAATTTGATTGTTTTTGCCATTTTGTTGGTACAAAAGAAAGTTTATGATCCTGGATGCCATGTCTTTGTTGTTTTTGGAGATGATGGACAAATGTATCTTAATTACCTGGGATTGAAATCTTCCCTTTTCCAGGTTGGGATCATGTGTAGGGGTGTAGCCCATATCACCATTGGACCAAAAAAGAAAAAGGAAAAAATCTACGTGTGGCCAAGAAAAAGGGGGAAAATATTGCTGATAGGCCAATGTCAATCTATAACTATTCTGATAATTTTTTTATCTTCTTCAATATTTCGAAGAGCAATCAGTTTCTGTCTCTATCATATCTCTCATCTTCTGGATGTATTCTTCTTATGAATGGCTCGCCTTGCCGCCTACCATCTATTCCCGACTGGGCATCAATTCCTTTGACCATTTTTTACGAGCTTCCAATTCTTCTGAGCGTCAAGCTAGTGCCCACCCGAGGAGAACACCCGTGCAGTCTCTCTTGAAGGCCTAAAAGGTTACTCTCTCTGGGTGCCAATTCAAATTTCTTCTTTGGCTGCTTCCACAGCTGGGTGTTCCAAGTAGAGCAGTTACAGGCTCAGCTAAATCAGAAGCGAGTACTACCACTCTTTATTTGGTGGAAAATGCCTAACTTGAATCAGGATCAGATGATGTATCCTCACTGGCTTATGTATTTCTATCTGTAGTATTGCAGGAATGATATGGGGCATAAAATAACCAAACAACCAGTTAGGTCCTAATAAACAAACTTGTCAGATCTTGCAAGATACACTTTGTAATCTATAGAAAGTTCTTTTTCCTTCATCAAAGTCATTATTATGACATTAAGCTTCGAATCTCTGGAAGTCACTGAACTGCTGTCAAGTTGCCTCTGGTGAAAAAGTTTGCAATTAGTCTCTCTCTCTCTCTCTCTCTCATTTTATTTGGTCCTAAAGTTTGCAATTATGTGAAGAAGTGAATTCCTTCTTTAAGGAGCTTATCATGTATGGAAGTTTTTTTTCATGTAAGCTGTACTTCTTTAGAGTGAGGAGTCTTGCCAATTCTTTGGGGCTATTTCCCCTCCCCAATTTTATAGCTTTTTAAATTTACAGTGTGAGGAGTCTTTATTCTCTATCACCTCTTTTTTCAACACTATGTTATGCCCATCGTCTACTAGTGTTCTATATGTTTGATCTAGGTTTTATATTTGGTCATGCAATTCTTCTTGAAAAGTAGCTACAGCATACTCTGATGGGGAACAAGAAGGCATAGGGTGAATGATTTTATAAATTTAGGAGTATAGCAATTTTAACAATATTAAATATTTTGATTTTATTAAGAGATTTTAAATTTGGTAACTTTAATTAGAATTTTCTTCAAATTGTTATTTTTTATTTTTAGTAGCTTTAATTAGGATTTCTATGAATGCCTATAAATAGGTTATCATGTAATAGGCTTGGGCAGACTATAATATTGAGTGAAATGAGTTTAAACTTGATATTGAGATCAAGAACTTTTATTTTCTTTTGAGTGTGACTTTTATTTTTGCTTATTTCTTGTATTTGAATCATTTTTCTTTCATTTGTTTACAATCTTGTTGGCTGTTCTACATGAAGTGGTACCAGAGCAAGTTTCAATCTATTATCTTACCACCGCAGCTCTCCGTCACAAGTTGTCGCACCATCGCCAAAGTTGTCCCCAACCATCTCAGTTCGGCTGAGCATTCTACGGCAGCCTATCATCATCTTTATTTACGGGTGTAATTTTGGCCCGAGGCTTGTGGGTGGGCCCGAGGCTCGGCACTATGCGAGTCGAGCCCTGCCCAGCTAAGGCCCGAGCCCGGACATGTAATTTTCGGGCCTGGGCCTACCCCTTGAAGCTCGTGGGCGGCCCGACCCATTGGTTCGCCCGGTATATAGCCCGACCCATAACTCGCCATGTTGCCCGCCAACGGTTTTGTTCAAACTTATTGCATTTAATTGTTAAACTTATAAGTTATAATAAATTAATAAATTTATAATAATATAAACTATAAACTTATAAATTAATAATAAATTTATAGTAAACTAATAAACAAATAAATTAATAAGTTATAAACTTATAATAAATAATTAGCTAGTAAACTTAAAAACAAATAAACAAATAAAGTATAAACTTATATAATAAAGTAATAAACTAATAAGTTAATTACTTAATAACTAATAGTAAACTATAAATTATAAAAACTAATAAACTTTTAAATAAACTAATAAATTAAGGGTAAATTACACTTAGACCCCATGTATTCTTATCATATATCACTGTCTACCCCATATTATTAGAAATCACACTGCACTCCCTTACTTTACAAAAATAAGTAACATTTTTCTCCTTCCGTTAGTCAACCGTTTGTTGACTTAACGAAAATGAATGATGTCATCAACAAATTAATTAAAAATGACATTTTTATCCTTTGCTTCCTCTCCCCTCCTCTTCTTTCCACTAAGTTCCCTCTTCACCGCCCCTTTCTGTATGCGTGGTTACCTTCGACGACGGCGCCAGTTACTGTTTGGGTGCCAGCAATCCCAAAGCCATCACCGGCGACTCCAAAGCAATTTCTAACGACCATCAACAAATCCGGCCACACCTGAGCTAACTAAAAGAGACAGAGAGAGGAGGAGACGAGGGTGATGAGGATCGATCAGAGGAGGGATAGGAAATTCAAAACAATCATCGGCCACCACATCAACGACACCCACTCACCTTTACAGACTCTATTGGAAAACCCCCACCATAACTGGTGGTAAGGGGCAAAGAAGGGGTAGCGTTGTAGATCGAATTACTTCTCTCGGGTTCAAAGAGAATCGAATCGAAGACGGCCCCTCACACGACGCCAGGGAAACCACAAATCCACCACAAATCTGGAGTTCAACTCCCATCACAGCCGTCCCCCCACCTTCCTCCTCCATCTCCCATCTCAAATTCACTACAAACCCACAACTCTCTCTGTAATTAAACTCAAACTGTGTGTTTGTGTGTGTGTGGATTTAGAATCACCCCAACCCTAGATTACAACAGAAATTGGAAGCTTCAAGCGACGAAAACGGCGAAGACGAAAACAACATAAATTAGAAGCTTTAAGCAACGAAAACGACGAAAACGAAATCTCAGTTGGACATCCTAGAGAAAATTTGCAGAAGCTTCAAGCTCCAAACGAAATCCTAGTTGGACATTAGCTTTTTGATGTTCAGCAAATCGAACCCAATTTGCGAAAATCCCTAATCAGATGCACGTGTGTATGTGTGCATATGTATATGTGGTGGGCAAACAATTTGGGGAGGATGATTAGTTGGCGATGGGTTTAATCGATGTTCATGTTCATTATTCATGGAGGTCAGTGGTATGTGTGTGTGTATATGTGTATGCGGGGAAACCCTAATAAATCAAATGGTGGTGGTTTTGAGGTTGCTTCGAACTCGCCGTTGCTACAAAACCCACCGGAGGCGATGAGAATTTTGTTCATTTGGGGGATATCATGTGTAGTTGTTGATTTGGGGGATATCATGTGTGGCTGTTGATTTAGAGTGCACGTTGTTCTCCTCTCCCCTTGTTGGTTTGTTGTTGATTTGTGGTTGTTGATTCACCATTTTGATTTTTTCCATCATTGGCGTGACCACCTCTTTCACTTAGAGAAGATTGGGATGGGGAATGACAAATTCATGAGGGAGAGAAGATAAGGATGGTACTGATGATTGTTGGGGTTGTTGCTGATGGCTTTGGGATTGCCGGTGGGGGTTGGGGTCGCTGGTAGGGCGATGAGGGTATGGGGAAAGAGAGGGCTAGGAGAAGATGTTGGGGTGGCAGTAGTAATATTAGTAAGGGTATTATGGTCATTTTAGTCTTGTTGTTAATGGTATTATCTGTTAGGGGGTGCAATGTGATTCTAAAGAATAAGGGGGTAGACAGTGATATATGATAGGAATGCAGGGGGTGTAAGTGTAATTACCCATAAATTAATTATACATAAACTTGTAAACTAATAAAATCTAATACTAATAAAATATAATATCATAGTAATAAGTAAATAATAAACTAATAAGTAATAAGTAATATTATAAACTATAAATTTATAACTAATAATAAAATTATTAAACAAGCAAACAAACAAAAAAGCAAAAAAAGCAAAAAAATAAAAATAAAAAGTCCGCCGGACCCAGTCCTTGGCCCGAGCCCGAGCCCGAACCAAAACCCAATATCCTTAGGGCCTGAGTTGACCCTTGAACAAAAAAGCCGGGCCTGGCCCGAAGATTTGGCACGAGCCCGTCGGGCCTGGGCCGGTCTTGGCCCTCCTAAACCATGGCCAGGCCGGGCCGGGCCAAAATTGCATGCCTATCTTCATCACGCGAAACCCTTGCACCGCCTCTCCTTGCTTTCACGTTCACTGCCACCACCGCTGATACATCCGCTGGTCTTCGCCACTTGAGTCGTCGCTGCCTTTGCTTGACAACCACTATTGCCACCGCTGATACATCCGTTGGTCTTCGCCACTTGAGTCATCGCTGCCTTTGCTTGACAACCACTATCGCCATCGCCATCGCCATCGCCATCAACGCTGTCGGCCAACATTGTCGCCACCCACACTTCACCTTGTGTTGCTGCTACCTTCGCGCTCGCAACGAAGCAAACGCTACCCATCCCAAAAACCACCCAAATTTGACCTGAAGTTATTACCTGTGGCCCACTTGTGACCTTAACCCATATCCAGTTAGCCCATTGTAAACCACTTAAGCTCATTACTTTAGCCCACCTGGAAGAAGTCCATACATAAGCTCACAAAAAAAAAAAAAAAAAAGTTTGACCCCATAACCTTTAAATTCAGCCCATTTTTTACATACCCTACATAAATCCAAACGTGACCCATCCCTAAAACCACTAAACCCAGCCAGCACTTGAAATTTGGGGGGAAAAAAAAGCAGTAGCTAAAAAAAAAGAAAAGGAGTAGCACATTTTTGGAGAGCTTTGATATTGCTTCGAAGGTCTACTGCACAACTTTTGGGAGCATCTACGTTTACTTGGAACTCAAAAAGGTACTATTCTCTTTGGAAATTAGGATTAATATGTTTATTCATTGGGGAGTTGGTAAAAGTTTGCTAAATGGTCCATGACATTTTGGATTCTTTTTTCTTAAAAAACCTTTTCATGCAACAAAATTCTAGCGTCTCTGATTACTTTGTAAAGTTCAAAAATCTTTTAAAATTGTTAGACACTTGCAGCGACCTATGTGATGTTGCTAATCAATTTCTTTTAGCTTACAACAAGAAATTCAAGATGAAATGTTGCCCTTTTATATCGACTTAGAAGATGCTTATAAGAATGCTTTAGCGTTGGAGGTTTATCTAGAGAAAGAAGAAAATTTTCATTCTAAGCCCATTCCCTTACCATCTATTTTTGCATGTGATGCACATCTTGTTGAGTTTGTTAATTAGGAGTCAACTGATTTTAGTATTGATTGTAAAGTTTTGCATGCTCAAATACCTACTATTAATAGTACCTTAGATAATGTTCTCAATTATTTTCAACGTGAAGGTATTATTGTTATTTTGGTGCCTTAGATATCTGGCCCAATCAAATATTTCATGTTGACATCTTTTGGACATGTTTTAGCCATTCTTCAATGTGGATCACATGCAAATTTTACTGATTTTTCTTTGAACTTAAATATTGGTCCAATGTTTCATATTGGAAAATCTGGTACTTAATCGGGGCACTTCGAAGCCTTTTCTTTTGTTTGGTGGTATTTAAGCAAATACGGCTGCATTCCCACTTTCAGTTCGTGTGTTTTCATCAAATCAATCATTTTATGGAGCTTGTAAGTGCCATCTTGTAGATGGAGTTCTTTATCAGTCACACGTTATCATAGTTGATGAGGTACTTCACCAACAAGAGTTTCATTTCATGAAATACTGAAAAATCTCTTTTGTAGATTGATTTGCACTAATCGATATTTTCTAAATCAAAAGGCGCATCCAAAAAGATAAAAAACAACCACACAAGCAATTAAATAAATAATTACACAAGGCACAAGGATTTTTACGTGAAAAACCCCAAATCGAGTAAAAACCATGAGACCAAACCAGGTCTAGAGAAATCAAGCACTATAACAAGTTTTGGTTACAAGAAATCTTACAAATCCTGTTGAATCTACAACCTTCGGTAGTAAGCCTATTTTGCCGAATCCACGTACACCAAACCGTGCTTGACCGTCGTTGGAATCTACCACCAAACTTTGATTGCTGACAGAATCTACCACTAGACTTTAAATCTTGAGAATTCACTCAAAAGACTTCACGAACTTGAATAGAGTGTTGAATGTTTGGTTGTGTGACAATCTTATTTGAAGGCTCTTGAATCTGTCTTGTCGTCAAATGAGTTGAATATAAAAAATAACTCTTTAGAGTTTATTCCTCTTAGGCTCTTGGCAGCTCACGATGGTTATGATTAAAAAAGCTATACATATAAAGCCCTAGCAGCCCCTTCTATAAACACACACTCAAAACCTTAGCAGCCTCAATCCTAGTCAAAAACCGCAAAACTCTAGTTAAATTAAAAGAGGCTCATGTATAGGACCGATTGAGCGATCTGTTTACCGCTCGAGTGGTGAAGTTAGCTTTGCTACATTTTTACAGCAGAGTCGCAGAAACCGAGGGAACCTTTAGACCGCTCGACACACCACTCGAGCGGTTTGTCAAGCGGTTAGAACTGTGTTGCTACTTTTGACTCTTTTCATGCTCCTCTTCTTGCACTATATAATGTCGTGCAACTTATTAAACCAAACTCACAAGAACAAGTGTCACATATTAAAGAATAAAATGAAAAACAGTTTGTCACGAATTTGCCAAAAGTCTAAACGAACAAACAAGAGGAAATTTCCTAACAAATACTTTATCTTTATAACTTTCCGAATGAGAGTTTTTCAAAGCTGAGAAAAAATAATGGGGAACGAGAAGGCATATGATAGATATTTATAGATTTAGGAGTTTAGCAATCTTAACAAGATTTTATATTTTTATTTTATTGAGATTTTTTAAAATTGATAACTTTAATTATAATTTTTCTAAATTGCTATCTTGTATTTTTAGTAGCTTTAATTAGTGTTTTCTTGAATGCCTATAAATAGGCCATTATGTAACAGGTTTAGGCAAACTATGATATTAAGTGGAATGAGTTTAAGCTTGATATCGAGATCTAGAACTTTTCTTTTCTTCTGAGCATGGCTTTTCTTTTATTTCTTTTATTTGGATCATTTTCTTTTATTTGTTTACAATCTTACCGGCCGTCCTATGTAATAGGTTTAGGTAGGTTATGATATTGAGTAAACGAGTTTATTCTTGATATTGAGATTAAGAACTTCTATTTTCTTTTGTGTGACAGTTATTTTCGTTTATTTCTTTCTTTTGAATCGTTTCTTTTATTTGCTTACAATCTTACCGGTTGTTCTCCATCATATTATTTTGGTGATTCCTATGATACTGGTTTCTGCTCTTGAATAGTTTTCTTTCTGTAAAGGCACGATTGGCTAATGGTTCGTCATGTTCCTATGGATTTATACACACTTCTTTATAAAGCAGAAATTCTTATCAGTAATAATTGTTAATTATCAAGCATTGGTCCCTTTAAAGATCAAGATTGTTGGGTCAGGTGGCTTGAGTAAACCTCCCTGCCTTCTCCTGTCTATATTGCAAGATGCCTCAGACTTAAACCTGCTTTCTTATGTGTGACTTTCCCAGATTTTATCATATTACTGAGCAACAGTCCGTAGATAATTTTTACCATAAGAAAGCTCAAATCTCCACTTCTACTAGCTCTACTACGTTCTGGATTCATGCTATATTTATTCTGTCACACTGTATCTGAGCTGCGCTAGAAGAAAAGCCTGTGCTAGATATTCTGAACATTTTTCAAATTATAATTATTTTCTTTGCTTCAAAGCTCGTGGAAAACTAAACGTGAAATGAAGAAGCTAGCATTTCACTGCAAATTGAGTCAGCATCACACAATGAAAGTAGAAAGAAATAGAGAAACCAGTATACAAAGTTCTGCTTAGCAGCCTCCACAATATCCTAATTATAAGATGAAAATATTAGTGCTCATTAGTCCTTACATCTCATGTTAACTAAAAACCGAGCCTCAGAACTATAAACAGAGGTGATTAGACACTGACATTCTCATTGAGAAGAAGGTACTTTGGAAGCCTGGTTCGTATTTTAAGCTAGTCGTTCATTACAATGGTGGTCATCAAGGAATTAAAAAAAAAAAAACCATTTAGCATCTTTGAATAAGTTATTCAAATAGCGACTTTATGAATAAATAATAGTGTGTTGCAATTTCCCATTGTAAAGATTTCATTTGTACTCATCCTCCCTTAGTTTCTATTTTTCTTTTATGGAGGAACTTATTTTTCATCTCTCTTGTATGGATGTTTGAATCCTCTTTCTATTTTGTTGCTATGGGGCCAATAGGGGACTGTTGTTCTTGTCTTCCAACCAGCAGAGGAAGGAGGTGGAGGGGCAAAGAAAATGATTGATGCTGGAGTACTTGAGAATGTTGAAGCTATATTTGGGCTGCATGTCTCTCCTGGCTTACCCATAGGTGAGGTCACGTCCAAACCTGGACCTATTTTGGCTGGGAGTGGCTTTTTTGAAGCGGTAATTAGTGGAAAGGGAGGTCACGCGGCCATTCCTCAGCACTCAATAGACCCAATTTTAGCAGCTTCAAATGTGATTGTCAGCTTACAGCATCTTGTTTCACGGGAAGCTGATCCGCTGGACTCTCAGGTTCATTACAAATATTTTTATCCATTCTGAATTGTACGTGGAATTTGAAATGCTGTAGCTGAATGTTGAGCCAAATCATCTTTTTTTTTTTTTTTTGCAATCTTGTAGTATTAAACAAAGTCATCCTCAAATCTTCTTATAATGAAACCATTCATCCAAGTTTCATGATTCATTCATTATTGTTGCAATTAGCAGATTGTGGCCTTGCTTGGTAACCTGGCTGAAAGGCTCTTTAAGCCAAGTAAGCAAAAAAATTGTTTGGTGTAATTAAGGTCTCACTTAAAGGCTAAAAGCTTATTTGGTTGGCTTTAGGCGATTTAAGTAATAAGCCAATAAGCCATAACTTAAAAGTTGTTACGGAAAATTTCATATTTTTAATTTTTGCATAATTTCATATTCAAATATGGATCTTGTTTGATAGATCTCAAAGAGTATATTCTAAAAATATAATTTTTATAAAAACATGTGTATAATAAAAGTTGTGACATCTTTAAAAATGTATAAATGTATTTTAGTCGAAACGTAAAAAGGCTAATAGCTAAAAGGCAATAAGCCTGCATTGCCAAACGAATTCTCCTTGCTCTTTTGTGGTTCCAGGCCAAAAGACAATAAGCCGGAAACCAAACAAGGCCTGTGGCAATATGCAGAAGGGTGCTGCTATCCTCAGGGTATGGGTTTTGAAAAATTCACCTATATGGTGTTTGTAGTGAAATGAGTGATACTGCTGCATTTTTTTTTGTGTTGGTTTTCTGCATTTGTTTGGCCATGCTTGGCAGTTGCAACAATTATTGAGACCACAACCACAGTTTCATCTGTTCACTTAAGAAGATTGCACTAGGCAACGTTATGAACATCATAACCCAGTATTTGCATCTACTAACTGAAAAGTCATTCAGTTAGTGAATAGGTTGGATGACACAAATAATCATCGGGCTGAATTTAGCTGCGCTAACCTTCCCTTTTTACAGCAATTTTTGCTTCTCCTTTAGAAACTCGAGATTCGCATTACATATTATGAGGTGAAATGAACTTCTTTCTCTGGTTTCCTATTGGAATTGAGTCAATTAAAAGATTAACCATAATCCAGAGTAAAAATTGAAACCAGGTTTTGCCAGTCCTGGAGCCTGCAAAATGAGCAGCCATAACTCCATGTCTTATAGTAGTAATGCTTTAGGACAACCTTAAAAGCTGCGATATCATCAGGAACTCTTGCTGAAAAAGTTCTCTCACATTCGAAACTTGGATATCTGCGGTGTTCATTGATGAAAAAAAGAAACTATTAGTAATAAGGTGACATACCTTTAATATTTTGGACTTAGAGACGAT
>JAOTRH010000018.1:14444829-14472587 GCA_034768845.1 Heliamphora exappendiculata | reverse complement strand
TTGAAGGGTGATTTTGGGTTGGGAATGGTGGTTTTGGGGTGGGAGGAGCGGTTTCTGTTAAATTTCAACAAAAATTTTAACAGTTAGGTGCAATTGATGTTAAAAATTAAATCTCATTGGAGATTAGTGTAATTTCAAATACCACAGGAGAGATCCATGTAATAAGCTTAAACTTCAGGAGAGGTAAGTGTAATTATCTCAATTAATTATTTCACTTTCTACAAGTGAATCAAAGTATGTGGATGCCGCATCATGTGTTTGTCATGCCGTATGATTAAAAAATTTGCTAAATGAGATAAATCTTGTCCAAGAATAAAGCAATTTACATATATGTAGACAATAAATTGAAAATTTCACTTTTTTATTATCAAAGTAAGCATATTGATACAAGATACCATTTTATTAGAGAATGTATATCAAAGAGGAAAGTTTGATTGAAATTTATAAGATCATGTGATTAAATTGCAGACATTTTCACTGCCTTTCAAGCGTAAAATTTTTCTCAAGTTAAGATATGTTCTTGGAGTTACAAAATCAAGTTTAAGAGAGGTGTTAGGGTGTAAACTTGATTATAGACTAATCCATGCACTAAGGACAAATAAAGATCTCTAAACACAAGTATTTAAAGCCTTGTATTTAGAGAGGCCATCTTTTATAATATTCTTTTTAAATTTTTTTAAAAATATCTTTGAGTAAAAGAATTTAATTCATGAAAGTTGGGTAATAGATGGTCGGAAGTGGTTAGATAATGTTGAAACTTTAAAAGTGTCTATGGATTAGTATAAAAGAAGATATATAGTATTAAATTATTTTGTATAAGCCAAAAAATTGAGACAAATTCAATTGAAAGAAACCTTCATACACCTCTTTTGTCTCTAACCATCCTCCTCTAAGCTTGATCTCACCAAACAAAAACCCCTCTTTCGACAAATATAGCACTAAAGACAGATGAACAAATAAGGAGAAATGAGTGATTAGGGAATGATTGTTTGTGTTTAGTGAGAAAGAGTGATGCTAATGCAGAGAATAAGAAAGAGAGTGACCTATGCCTGATTCCATTTTTAGCACTATCTTCGAATATATACTTCTGCTTTTGTCTTTTCCTAGATAAATAAGGCACATCTTGATTCCATGTTAGTGGTGCAAAAATAGGCAGAGGGACCCTGCTGTGACCCAAGTCACAGCAGGGGTATTGTGAGAGTATTTTAGACTTAAATTTAAATTTTATAATTTAATTGAAATTATTCATTATTTTATATTTGATAAATAGTTAATTTTAGTAAAAAATTAGAATAATCGGACATCGTTATTCATATGATTGAAGCATGTTTGTTTTCAAATAAAATAACCAATTTATAAAATTTTAAGAATAAAAATGTTAGTTAAATATGTATCGATCATATGCATAACGATGCCCGATTAACTTAATTTCTTACAAAAATTAATTACTTATCAAATATAAAATAATAAACAATTTCAATTGAATTATAAAATTTTCAAAATACACTCACAATAGTCATAGCAGGGTCATGCTGTGCTTTGAGAGCAGCAAGGACCCTGCGCCCTTAAAAATAGGAATTTTTCAGAGTTTAACTTG
This sequence comes from Heliamphora exappendiculata, assembly GCA_034768845.1. Classification (NCBI taxonomy): domain Eukaryota; kingdom Viridiplantae; phylum Streptophyta; class Magnoliopsida; order Ericales; family Sarraceniaceae; genus Heliamphora; species Heliamphora exappendiculata. The sequence goes on along the minus strand of JAOTRH010000018.1, from coordinate 14,470,990 downwards.
TTAATACAATTCTAAATTGCTCCAATGATATAGCAAGCATAAAATGCACGCAAAAGAGACCTAAAATGAGGTACATTAGGTTTACGCGGTTTAACCATAATAATTTACATTTATAATTGAAGATCAATCGCACTATTTCACTTAATGCAAATGATTTCAAGAAGCATTGATATTTATATACCGAGTAAGATAGAGATAAACTATTCAAATATATATCTCTCGTATCTTAATCTATTATGATTTTCTAATCCTATTTGATCGGAAATATTAGGGATAATGATTATACGATAGGAATGAGAGAACAAAATGAAAGATTAATATTATTTTATTTCAATAATAAGACTTTTGACACCGACACAAATATTACATCAAAATTTTTATATTATATAATAGATAACAGTGTGATCTACTTCCCTTCTTGTTTTATTACAGATGTTAACATACAGTGATCTATCTAATACATGAGGGAAAAACCTTTTAAATGGCGATCGAGATCGAAGAACGTAAAACATTGTTGGATTCGTATGTTTTAGGCATGCATATCTTGATACGGTGACATGAGTTTCTTGAACTTCTCCTGGAACTTTTGATAGAATTTTTTCTTTCCAATTTGGGATAAATGAAACCCAACTGCATCTAGATACCAACCGCTTCTCCCCTTAAACCCCGCGATCAGAGCTCCGTCTGTTGAAAATGAAAATGGCGTACCTTCCTCAACCCCAAATGGCCCAAAGATTCTCTGGTTGCTCTTGAATGTCAGCGACCTGATCACTGGATTCCCGTCGGAAGCCACCGGGCAATAGTGGCCGCCCACGCTTGTTAAGAACTCTTCTGGGTATTGCAGTTTAATCTAACCAAAAGAAGCACTAAGGTTAATTAATAGATAATTGGCCCAATTTCGGATAATTGCTTATTTGTTTATTTGTTTATTTTTATTTTTAATAAATTTTTTTATTATTTAGTCAAAAATATTAGACTTTTTAACTCATCTCATCTAGACGAGTCGAAAAAGTAAATTTTTTTAATAAAAATATTAAAAAAAAGTTGAGAACTGACAAAAATAAGTCAAAATAAACCAAAATTTATGTTGCTTATTTTTGTTTTTAGTGGACTTTTTTAAAATTTTTTGATCAAAATTTTTTATTTTTTAGATTCATCTTATTGAGATGATTCGAAAAAATAAAAAGAATTAATCAAAGATTAAAAAAATTTTAAAAATACAAAAATAAACAAAATTTGCCACATTTAGTGGCCAATCAAGATTGGTTGATGCGTTGATTTTTGGTTCCAATTAATCTTGAATTTACAATAGAAGAAGAGTGAGATAGAGATAAATGAAAGAATGCTTTGAGCTCCGTTAGAATAACTTTTTAAAAATTTAAGACGATATTTGTTTCTACCGGATGGTGTACACCAATCAATTGCGAATTCGCCTAAGAAATACAATAAAAACCAATGCTTATACAAGATTAGAAGTTTAATATTGGAGTTAGGGGTATTTTAAAAAATCGGTGAATTCAGTAAGTCGTTTAAATTGATCTTAATTGTACGATTTGTTTTGATTTTCTTGTTGATGGTTTGGTTCCGATTGTTCTGCTTCTAAGTTATCGAGAAACGTTTATTATAGTTCAGTTTATAAATTAAATTTTTAGAAAATCACAACAAACTGAACCAAAATGTTTCTTAATTTTAGTATTTACATATTATATTATGTATCATACATAAAAAGAACTTTAAGATATTAATTATTTTTTTTTATCTCTTTTTTTTTTTTCTCTTTTATAATATATTTTTTCTTTTTTTTCTTGTATCATTGCAATGTTATATATTTCAAAAACTAATTATAATCGATAAAAAAAATAATAAAACTACAAAAAAGATATAATGCAAAATTTATACATAGGAGAATATCTTTTCGTAATAGTATGATTAAATAAGTAATAAAATAAAATATAAAATAAAATATTAATAAAATGATACAAACATATATTAAAGATATTTAATTATACAAGGCGGTTCTAAATTGGAATAAAACCACTGTTTTTGTTGGTTTAAATTGGTTTGATTTTATGGAATCAATTGTTTAATTTTGATTCTTAAATTATTGGTACTGTTTAAATAATTTGATCATTAGTTTAAATTAAAATCAAATCAAATCGAACCGTAAATAGAGTGAATCGACGACTCTTAGAAATGAATTTTTTTATTTTTTATTTTTTATTTTTATTTTTTATTTTTTATTTTTTTGGAGAATCAGAAGATCATCAATCTTACGTGAACCGTTCGAGAGCCTCCACCACCGCCGTGTCTTTCTGCTGCAACAGGCACACCATTCTTATCGTACACCACGCGGATTGAATCGATGCAACGGTCATAAACAATTAAGATTTCTCTAACTCCATTGTAAGTGCCATCATCCCAGTAGGACCCACCGTTTCCTCCCCATGGTCCCACAACTATGTTCATCCTCTTTCCACCAGTTCGATCCTTTCCTCTCTCCTGTGACAACATCATATAAACAATCATGCTTGTACCAAGGCAAACCCCTCCTAAGACCAATAAAACAATAATTTGATTGTGGGCCTGTGCTAATTTTTAAGTCGTTTTTTTTTTGCAAATTGGTTTTTAAAAAAATAACTAATTAATTTTTTTTATATGGTAATTTAAGAAAAAAAATCAATACATATCTCAAATACTCTAACTTTTTTAAAAATAAAATTACTATAATACCCTTATATAAAAAAGTCAACTTAACTCACAAAAACAAAAAAAATCGTGCTAATATCCAAACACTGCAACTTAAAAACTAAAAATAAAGGCATTTTAGACATTTCAATAAAAAATAAAAAGAAAAAAAGTTATTGCAAAAAATTATCTCAAATAATCTAACTTTTTTTTATTCATCTTTTTTTTGAAAAAACAAAATTTCTTAAAACCAATATTTTTAAACATTTCAAACAGGCACGGTGTAGGTATACATATACTGTTAGAATAAAATATTGAATAATTCTACTCCCAAGAAATGATATATTAATCTTAAAAAATAATAGAGCATGAAAATAATAAAAACTACAAAAGATGCGGTATGTGAGATTGAGAGACATGCTTTTGCTATCTTAAATTCAAGTGCTCATAAGTCTTTTTTGTTTGATCACATCCACTAAAAAGATATGAATAAATTACTAATCAAATTATCTTCAAAATAAGATAAAATGATAGAAAAAAAATAATTATGGTAGTAAAAGATCTCTCATTAAAAAAAAAAACTCAATATCTCCTTTATTTCCCAACATATACATCTCTATTTTTTTTTATCACAAGACAATGGGGTAGCTAGTAAGCCTTTATATAGAATAATAATTAAAAAAATAATTCATATTTAAAATTTTAACAATTCATAACAAAAAATTAAAATAGAAATAATTTTTTATCTTTATTAAAATTCTCCAATATATATATATAATAATAATAATTATTATTATTATTAAAAAAATAATTCTTATTTAAAATTTTAACAATTCATAACAAAAAATTAAAATAGAAATAATATTTTTATCTTTATTAAAATTCTCCAATATATATATATATATATATATATATAGAGAGAGAGAGAGAGAGAGAGAGAGATGCATAATACACTGGCCATCTTTTTATATATTGGAGAAAATTTGTTATTTATAGTTATATTACTCTTTTAAATCTACGAAATACTTTCTATCAAACACTCGATATTTTGACATATGCGTCTAATATACCGTATGATATTCATTCAACAATATATTTAATAATTCAAATTTGTTAAATTATAATAATGCATAAAATATGTATGAAACACTCTATGAAACTTTGTAAATACTACTTATTATATATATATATATATGTATATATATGTGCAGTATCGTATTATTGAATACGAAATTAAACGAGTTTATGTAACATATTTATCATCTTTCGAAACATTCGAGTTTCGAAAGATGGTAACTTAAGATTCTAGAGATTCAATTAAGAGGTTCATACCATGGTTACCACAGTTGGCCAAGCACCGATCAAAAACAGATGAATAAATGAGGAGAAATGAGTGATGTAAATATATAGAACGAGAAAGTGAGTCATCGATGCCTGATTCCATTAATTTCTAGCACTATTTTAGAATATATTCTTATGCTTTTGCTTTATATTTAGACTAGACTAGATTAACTTGATAGATAGAGATATCTTGGTTCCATGTTAGTTGTAACTTATCAATACAATTTCAAAATGCTCCAATGATCTGGCAAGCATCAGATGCACACGAAATAAAACCCAAAAAAGTCGAGTGCAATGATAGGTTTGTCGTCGTGTGACTTGAAAATTACGAGTTCGAGACGTGGAAACAGTCTCTTGTAAATGTAAGATAAGATTGTGTATGATAAACCCATCGTGGTCAGCCCGGCCCTGACCTAAGGCCTGTAAAGCCATAACTTTAGGCCTCTAATTTTAGATAAAATTTAGGGCTCCAAAAATTTTAAGTATTTATATAGATTTATATATATATTTGCATATAATTAACAAATAAAGAGCCTTTCAAGAATGAGTTCTTATGAGTAAACTTATTGAAACAAGATATCACTTTATTAGAGAATGTATATCAAAGAGGCAAGTTCGATTAAAATTTATAAGATCGGCTGATTAAATTGTAGATATTCTCATTGCCTTTCATGCATAAAATTTTTCTCTAGCAAACATATCTTCTTAGAGTTACAAAATCAAGTTTAAGATGGGGTGTTAGAGCGTAAACTTGATTATGGACTAATCCATGCACTAAGGATAAATAAAGATGCCTAAACATAAGTATTTAAAGTCTTGTATATAGAGAGATTATCTTTTATAATACTTTTTAAAAATCTTCTAAAATATCTTTGAGTAAAAGAATTTAATTTATGAAAGTCAAGTAGTAGATGGTAGGAAGTAGTTAGATAATAATGTCGTAAATGTAACTTTAGAAGTGTCCATAGATTAGTATAAAAGAAGATATATAGTATCAAATTATTTTGTATAAGCCAAAAAATTGAGATACAAATTCAATTGAAAGAAACCTTCATCCACCTCTCTTGTCTCTAACCATCCTCCTCTAAGCTTGATCTCACGAAACAAAAACCCTCTCTTTTGATAAATATAGCACTAAAGATAGATGAACAAATAAGGAGAAATGAGTGATTAGGGAATGATTGTCTGTGTTTAGTGAGAATGAGTGATGCTAATACAGAGAATAAGAAAGAAAGTGACCTATGCCTGATTCCATTTTTAGCACTATCTTGGAATATATACTGCTGTTTTGTTTTTTCCTAGATAAATAGGCACATATTGATTCCATGTTAGTGGTTTAAAAATAGGAATTTTTTAGAGTTCAACTTGTCAATATAATTATAAGTTGCTCCAATGATATAGCAAAGCAAAAAATGCACGCAAAAGAGACCTAAAATGAGGCACATTAGGTTTACGCGATTTAGCCATAATAACTTACATTTACGATAAAAGATCAATCGCATTATTTCACTCAATTTAAATGATTTCAAGAAGTAGTGATATTTATATACCAAAGTGAGATAGAGATAAATTATTTGAATATATATATCTCTCATATCTTAATCTATTCCGATTTTCTAATCCTATTTGATCAGAAATATTTTCAATTATTATTTTGTAGCACTTCTTTTCAAGATGAGCATGCTATTGTGTATATGAAAGATGAAAATTTGAAAAAATCAACATCTTGCAAACATAAAAATGAGATATTAGAATGAGCATTGTATATTTTCAATCAGCATAGTATAATTTAGAAATTGTAAAATTTGAAGGAATCAACATCTTGCAAACATAAAAAGAAGATATTAGAATGAGCATTGTATATTTTCAATCATCATAGTATAATTTAGAAATTGTGAACAATAGACATTGTATATTAAAAAGTTATACAAAAGTTAGAACAAGAGTGTCATCACCCCTTTGACCCTTTAGTAGTTTTGCAACTAAATTAACATTAGGATTACAAAATATAAAAGAGTGAGTTCGTCATCAATTTATGAATAACTCGTGCCCGAAGGTACTCAAATCATTTTTTTCTTAAGATTACTCATGTATTTTAATACTTAACTTCAAACATTATTTTTTAAAGAATAATTTATATAAAAAAATAATAGAAAGAACAAATTAAAATACCAAAAGCATCGAGAAAAATTCAATGAAAATACAAACTAAAATACTAAGAGCACCAAGAAAAATTCAAACACTACCACAAAAAAAAAGGTTCATACTTTGTTGTGATTACACAACTATGCAAATTATTATTTTTTTCTAACCCAGAATGCATGAACTACTTTTTCAATACAAATGAAATTGAAGTTGTTGATTGTTTCAGGCTTTGTTCACGGTTAGATTATCATGAAACTCACATCAAGTTTGCTTATTTGTTAATAATTTAATAATTAATTAATTAACCAGTTTCAAGATACTCAATTAAAAATACAACTTTATTAGTTTGTTAATTTATAAAAGTAAAAAAATAAGAAAAAATAGTAAAAATAAAAATAAAATTATTTGTTTCATTTCAATGATTAAATTTTTTTACACTTATATTAATATCACATCAAAAGTTCTATCTTGTTACGTAGATAGATATTCAGTTCTAAAAAATTTAAAAGTGAAACAAAAAATAATATCAATAATTTAATAATTAATAAATTAGTTAATTTTAAGGCACTCAATTAAAAATATAATTTTATTAATTTTTTAATTTATAAATGTAAAAATAATAATAACAAAAGTAAAAATTATATTATTTTTTCATTGGATAGTAAAAGGAGAAGTAACAAAACTTAATATTTTATTTATTTATTTATTTACAAAGAAGAACACAATAGAGGAGGGAGAACAAAATGGAAGACGAAGATTATTTCATTTATAACAGTTAAATTTTTAACTATAACTAAACAAATATTACATCAAAATTTTTATATCATATAATATGTAACAGCGCGTTCTACTTCCCTTCTTGTTTTATTACAGATGTTAACATACAGTGATCTATCTAATTCATGAGAAAAAAACCTTCTAAATGGCGAGATCGAAGAACGTAAAACATTGTTGGATTCATATGTTTTAGGCATGCATATCTTGATACGATGACATGAGTTTCTTGAACTTCTCCTTGAACTTTCGATAGAATTTTTTCTTTCCAATATGGGATAAATGGAACCCAACTGCATCTAGATACCAACCGCTTCTCCCCTTAAATCCCGCGATCAGAGTTCCGTCCGTTGAAAATAAAAACAACAATGCTATGAACCCAAAAAACTACCCAAAATTTAAAGGGGATGGAAGGTAACTTTTCAAAGCCTCAATGGAATTTACAGTGGATGGAAGGTGACTTTTCAAATCCTCAAGGGAATCCGAGGGAATTTGAAGTGGATGGAAGGTGACTATTCCAAGCCTTAATGGTGTTCCTAATGGTGTCCCCATGGGATAAATGAGTTTCTTGATACCGTGACATGAATTTCTCAAACTTTCCCCGGAACATTTCATGGAATTTTTTCTTTCCAATATGGGATAAATACAACCCAACTGCATCTAGATACCAACTGCTTCTCTCTTCAAACCCCGTGATCGGAGCTCTGTCTTTTGAAAATGAAAATGGCGTCCCTTCCTCAACCCCAAATGGCCCAAATATTCTCTGGTTGCTCTTGAATGTCAGTGACCTGGTCACATGATTCCCGCCTGAAACAACCGGACAATAGTGACCGCTCACGCTTGTTAAGAACTCTTCTGGACATTGCAGTTTAATCTAACCAAAAGAAGCACCAAGGTTAATTAATATATAATTGACCATGTTTGGGATAATTACTTATCTGTTTATTTTTATTTTTAGTGAATTTTTTTTATTATTTAATCAAAAATATTATACTTTTTAATTTATCTCATCTAGACGTTTTGAAAAAATACAATTTTTTAATAAAAATAAAAAAGAAGTTGAGAACAGACAAAAATAAGTCAAAATAAATCAAAATTTATGTTGTTTATTTTTGTCTTTTGTAGACTTTTTTTTTTAATTTTTTTATCAAAATTTTTTATTTTTTGGATTCATCTCATCGAGATAATTCGAAAAAGTAAAAAAATTTAATTAAAAAATAATAAAAATTTAGAAAACACAAAAATAAGCAAAATTTGGTATGTTTAGCCCAAACAGGACCAATCAAGGTTGGTCGGTACGTTTATTTTTGGTTCCAATTAATCTTGAATTTACCATCAAAGAAGTGTGAGATAGAGATAAATGAAAGAATGCTTCCAGATCCGCTCAAATAACTTTCTTTAAATTTAAGATAATATTCGTTTCTACCATATGGTGTACACCAATTAATTGCGAATTCGCCTAAAAAATACAATAAAATCCAATACTTATACAGGATTAAAAGCTTAATATTGGAGTTAGGGGTATTTTAAAAAATCGGTGAATTCAGTAAATCGTTTAAATTGATCTTAATTGTACGATTTGTTTTGATTTTCTTGTTGATGGTTTGGTTCCGATTGTTCTGCTTCTAAGTTATCGAGAAACGTTTATTATAGTTCAGTTTATAAATTAAGTTTTTAGAGAATCACAAGAAACTGAACCAAAATGTTTCTTAATTTAGTATTTACATATTATATTATATATCATATATAAAAAGAACTTTAAGATATTAATTATTTTCTTTTACCTCTTTCTTTTTTTTCTCTTTTATAATATATTTTTTCTTTCTTCTCTCGTATCATTGCAATGTTATATATTTCATAAACTAATTATAATCGATAAAAAAATAATAAAACTACAAAAAAGATATAATGCAAAATTTATGCATAGGAGAATATCTTTTCGTAATAGTATGATTAAATAAGTAATAAAACACAATATAAAGTAAAACAATAATAAAATAATATAAATAAATATTAAAAATATTTAATTATAGAACGCGAATTTAAATTGGAATCAAACCACTATTTTTGTTGGTTTGAATTGGTTCGATTCTATGGTACCTATTATTTAATTTTAATTCTTAAATTATTAATGCTGTTTAAATAATTTAATTATTAATTTAATTTAAAATCGAATCAAATTGAACCGTAAATAAAGTGAATCGATGACTCTTAGAAATGAATATTTTTTTTGTTTTTTGTTTTTTGAGAATCAGAAGATCATCAATCTTACGTGAACCGTTCGAGAGCCTCCACCACCGCCGTGCCTTTCTGCTGCAACAGGCACACCATTCTTATCGTACACCACTCGGATTGAATCGATGCAACGGTCATAAACAATTAAGATTTCTCTAACTCCACTGTAAGTGCCATCATCCCAGTAGGACCCACCGTTTCCTCCCCATGGTCCCACAACATGATTGTATATAAGGTGTTGTCACAGGAGAGAGGAAAGGATCGAACTGGTGGAAAGAGGATGATATGTATCAAGCCAAACCCTCCTAAGACCAATAAAACAATAATTTGATTGTGGGCCTGTTTGGGCTAATTTTTAAGTCTTTTTTTTTTTGTAAATTGGTTTTTAAAAAAACTAATTCATTTTTTTAATATCGTAATTTAAGAAAAAAAATCAATACATATATCAAATACTCTAACTTTTTTAAAAATAAAATTATTATAATATCCTTACACAAAAAGTCAACCTTAATAAGCCTATGTTTGAATTAGCCTTTTTCGTAGGCTTTTTGAATTTCTTTTGTAAAAAATTAGATGTAAAAATATATAAAAAAAAGCCAACTGAGACCAAATAAATAGGTTTTTTTGGAGGTTTTTAAGCAAAAAATCTCTTTAAAAAGCTAGTCAAAACACGCAAAAATAAAAAAAATCGTGCAAATATCCAAATACTACAACTTAAAAACTAAAAATAAGAGTATTTTTAGACATTTCAATAAAAATATAAAAACAAAAAAGCTATTACAAAAAATTATCCCAAACAATCTAACTTTTTTTTATTCGTCTTTTTTCTAAAAAAACTAAATCTCTTAAAAGTCAAATTTTTTAAACATTCCAAATAGGCATTTGTGTAGGTATACATATATTGTTAGAATAAAACATTGAATAATTCTACTCTCAAAAAATGATGTATTAATGTTAAAAAATAATAGAAAGTACAAAAAATACGATAGGCAAGATTGAGAGATATCCTTTCGCCGTCTTAAATTCAAGTGCTTATAAGTCTCTTTCGTTCGATCACGTCTACTAAAAAGATATGAATGAATAACGTATCAAATTGTCTTTAAAATAAAATAAAATGATAGAAAAAAAATAATTATGATAGTAAAATATCTCTCATTAAAAAACTCAATATCTCTTTCGTTTCGTAACGTACACATCTCTATTTTTTTTTCTCTCACAAGACAATAAGCATTTATAAAGAATAATAATTAAAAATAGTAATTTAAAAAATAATTCTTATTTAAAATTTTAACAATTCATAACAATAAATTAAAATAGAAATAATATTTTATCTTCATTAAAATTCTCCAAATATATATATATAGAAAGAGATGCATAATACACTGGCCATCTTTTTATATATTGGAGAAAGTTTGTTATTTATGGTTATATTACTCTTTTAAATCTACGGAATATTTGTGGCAATCACTTAATAATTTGACATATACATCTACCGTATGATATTCATTCAATAATATATTTAATAATCCAAATTTGTTATATAATTATGCATAAAATATGTATGAAACACGCTATGATACTTTGTAAATAATTAAATACTATTTTATCCTATATATATATATATGTAGTATCGTTGTATTATTGAATACGAAATTAGACGAGTTTATATAACATATTTATCATATTTCGAAATACTCGAGTTTCGAAAGATGGTAACTTAAGATTCTAGAGATTTAATTAAGAATTTCATACCATGGTTATCATAGCTGGCCGAGCACCGATCGAAGACAAATGAATAAATGAGGAGAAATGAGTGATGTATATATATATATGACGAGGAAGAGAATTATTGATGCCTAATTCCATTAATTTCTAGCACTATTTTAGAATATATACTTATGCTTTTGTTTTATATTTATACTAGATTAGAGTATTTTGAAAGATGGTAACTTAAGATTCTAGAGATTCAATTAAGAAGTTCATACTATGGTTACCATAGCTGGCCAAGCACTGATCTAAGATAGATAAACAAATGAGGAGAAATGAGTGATGTAAATATGTAGAACGAGAAAGAGAGTCGTCGTTGCCTGATTCCATAAATTTCTAACATTATTTTAGAATATGTACTTATACTTTTGCTTTATATTTATACTAGACGAGACTAGCTAGATAGATAGAGACATCTTGGTTCCATGTTAGTTGTAACTTATCAATACAATTTCAAACTGCTTCATTGATCTAGCAAGCATTAGATGCATACGAAAGAAAACCCCCAAAAGTCGAATGCAATAATAGTTTTGTCGTCATGTGACTTGGAAGTTACGAGTTTGAGACATGAAAACAGTCATTTGCAAATGTATGGTAAGACTGCGTACTATAAACTCATAGTGGTCAGGTCCGGCCTCGACCTAAGGCTAGTAAAGCAATGACTTTAGGCTTCCAATTTTAGATAAAATTTAGGTCCCAAAATTTTTTATGCATTTATATATAAATTTTTGCATATAAATTAACAAATAAAGAGTCTTTCATGAATGAGTTCTTATTAGTAAGTTTTTTTTCTAAATAATCTTATAAGAATCTGAATTCTTTATACGTGAATGATAATTTTTGTGTGTTGAGATTTTGATATTTAATTTTTTGTGTAGAGATTTGATATTTAATTTTTATGTGTGCTAAATACTGAAGTCTAAATACATATCTTGATATCCATATTTATAATTTATAAAATATGTTGAATACATAAATATTATTTTAATTGATAATTGTAATTTTTCACAAATTGGTTGTTTATGTTAGTGATAATTTTTTGAGCAGTAGATTATCTAGATTTATGTTAGTAATATTTTATAAGAACATATTATATTGAACAAATCTCTCTACTTTTTCTACTCTCTACTTAATCTGTGAGTCAGTGATATTCGAGTTCGGTGTAATTGTTAGCGAATCAAGATGTGAGATCAAGAATCAAGATCAAGATCAAAACACAAATCGATCGAGATCAAGATTAAAGATCGGAGTTCTTTAATTTGGTTTGCTTTATTTTTTGTAATTTAATTTATTTGAATACATTTTGTTTAATTCTAATTAACTTTTTAAAAAAATTAAATATTATTTCGATTTAAAATTTTAATTCTAAGTTACTTTTTCTACTCTCTCTACTCTAATTTTATTTCACTTTAGAAAATTATAATTTTTTATTTTATTTATAGATCTAAATACATTTTTTGTTGATGAAAAATAAGATATTTTTATATTTTTATTTAGTGGTTTTAATCCCACTCCCACTCCCACTCCCACTCCCCTTACTCCTACTCCTAACCCACCCACTGGTTTATCAATATCTGCTGCTGCATCTGTATCTGTAAGTTAATCTAGTAAAAATATTTTAAATGTGTGAAATTTTTTTGAAAAAAATACTAAGAGCACCATAACTGTTAAAGCAAAATATAAAATTTATAATAAACTTTTTTCGAGTAATACATCGAATGGCACTATCCACTTATATAGATATTCTGATTTTCACTTAAAAAATATAACTCTTAATCTCACCACACAAATACAGACAGGTAGGGGTCCAACTGGTAATATTATTAATTTTTTTTATGATCCTACCTACGCACAAAATTATATTATTGATTATATAATAAAATAAGAACAACTATTTTCAATGAGTGAACAACCGACATTTGAATATATGATACAAGACATATTTTTCTCTCAATTTCAATATTTTTCTAGAAATACTACTAGAAATAGAATTTTACAAATATTTAATAAAATTAAAACCAAGTTGGTAGATTTATTTAAAAATCTAAAAGAAAAGATTTGTTTAACTTTTGATTTATGAACTGCTAGAAATGCTACAGAATATCAATAAATTACAGCACATTTTATAGATAATAATTAGAATTTATGTAAAAAAAATTTCATTTAAAACTACAGAATTTTTCTATATCGGTCATTCTTTATGTATAAGTATTAGGCAAGAACTAGATTCGTGGGGTATTATTTCAAAAATATTTTCTATTACTTTAAATAATACTTCTTATAATAATGAATGTGTTAACTATTAAAAATATAATTTATACCTTCTATTATCTGATTTTTTATTTCATGCTCGTTGTTCGATACATATTTTAAATTTAATTGTTACAGAATGACTTAAATATTACAATGAATCTCTTGAACGAGTTTGACGAGTAATAAAATGCATAAATGGTAGTATAGACACCCCAATTTGAACCCGCCTAATCTTAGGCAAATCCGATGATGAAAAACAAGTGGAATAGTGCCTTAGTTCTATCACCGGGAAGTGATTCAAGTTCAGTATTTGAATTCGGAACCTTCAAGCCAATGAAATTTTAACGAAATATCGAAACTTGCTATCCAAGTAAGGCGACCGTCAACTCTCTTCATGGCGCCCGCTATAGAACTTTGTAGAAACCCTTGCCCAAAGTGGCGACCGTCACCTTTCATCATGGCAACCGCCAACTTCCATTGTGGTGACCGCCATAGAATTTTGAAAAACCTTTCAAAACATGGCGACTGCCAACTTTTATCATGGTAACAACCAACTCTAAATGGCATGACGTGTCTCAAAACGTGGCAACACCTCACTGGTTGAAGAATTCTATAAATACCGTACCCCAATGTACGTTTTCAGGACGAATTTTGAGTGAGGGAGACTCTGCCGATACATCGAGCGATTTCGATCCCCGATGCCGAAGTCCTGTTGAAATACCGAGTCTTGAACCTCCAATACCTACATTAAAGTCTACATTACTTGGATCACCGCTTGAGGATTGGCACACTGAGGCACATTCCACAGTTTGAGAATTCTCTTGCAATTTAGGTACCCCATTTAGATCCCCGATCTTTCTAAACCCCACTTTCTCCCTTTGGAGTGATCGGGTTAGAATTCAATTTCATATTACATCCTTGTTTTACTCATAAATTGCTTTATTTATGTTCTAGTATTTCATTCAATTTAGCTCACTTATTTATTTATTTGCTTATTCGAATAAAAACCTAATTAAATCATTAAATGGTGCGAACATTCCTAATAATTACAACTTATTAATGTTGTTAATTGTTATAATTAAGGCACTTACATAAAAATGGTTGTAATTATCAATATTACACTTATTTAATTCTAATATTTTATTTCTTTTATGTTAATTCGATATTCTATCATTTTACTTTATTTTCTTTTTTTTTAGTTAACTTAGTTTCACTCTACTAGCACTCTAATTTATCTTTATTGCTTTCCTAGCGTAATTTTAATTTACTTTTTAAGTATTTACTTTCTTTTGTAATGTAATTTTTATTTCTTTGCTATTAGTTTAATGTAATTTCTTTAATATTATTATTTATTAGTGCTAATATTCTTTTTTTTTTTACATTAATGTTTGGTTTCTAGCTCTTATTTTCTTTTCTTCTCTTTCTATATTAGTGTAATTTTTTTTAGTTTTATTTTATTTTATTTATTTATTTTCTTTGTAGCTTTAAATTTCTTCATAGAATTTTATTTTTTACTTCTTGTAATATCAATTTTATGTTTGACTTAATACTAACATTTCTTTTTAGTTTAATGTTCTTTTGTTAGCACTAATCTAAATTTTTTTTTAGTAGCTTTATAATTTTCTTTAATAGTTAAAACTCCATCATCATTCTTATTTTTTTTTCCTTTCCTTTTTTTTTTAATTCTCTTTTATAAATATAAAATGTTAATAATCAAATTTTCTTTTTTTTCTTTTCTCAAAGCCTTCCTTTGTTAACTTAAATTTTCTTCTATAGTATTTTTTTTTCTTTTATTAACCACAAAAGCACAAAATCATAAAAATACTTTTTATGCTAGTTAATGTTCTTCTTATTTTTTTTATTTTCATCTTTTATGAAAATAGTTAGGTTTCCTTTTTATTAGTTTGAAATTATTTTCTAAACTTTTTTTTCATCTTGGCTTAATCAATCTTTTGTAAGTTTTTTTTTATTTCTTTTTTTTTCAAATTAAAATTTTAAATATTTGCTTGTTAATACAAGATACTTGTTATTAGATTTTTTTATTTTGGTTAGTTTTTTTTTAATATAGAACTTTTTACATGCTTCTTACAATTTTTAGGTAATAATATACATATTGTACATATTGTGTAGTTCATTTTTGTGCAATTCATGTTTAGATAATTTTGACAACTTTAACATATTTTCTTTTAATCAAAGCATGTTAGTATTAGGTTGTTTAAATAATATTGCAGGAGAATGTGTTTCATATCTTTTTTAGAGAGAAATTGCATGTCATAGGATTTAGGGTATTCCTTTTGACATTTATTTGCTTTGGAGTGTTATGTACATATTTTATATATTTCATATATTTGATTTTGAATGTTCACTCTTTGCCTATATTTTCTCTATTTGCATGCATTTGAGAAATTTTATTAAAGAACCAATTATAATTAGTAGAGATCAACCTTACAGTTGAGCGAACGGGATGTCTAACACCTTTCACGATTCGTATCTTAATCCTCGATCCCTATTTTCTTTGGTTAACATTTTCAAATATCAGTAGCCATTTTTGTTTTTCTTAGTTTTTCTCAAATACTAAGTGGCAACTCCGTTTTTAATACAAAGAGTTTTCAAAATTTGATTTTCAAGGTGTTCAAAATATTTTCTAAAACATCTTTAACTTACCTTATTTTTGACCCCTAAATCCCAACGCCACAGGTAGAGCAAGAAGAGTTGATATGTACAAAAAAATATGTCAATAAGAAAATTTAAAATTTAAAAAATTACAACATGATGTAAAAATTAGGTGGAACTCGACATATAATATGTTACAACTAGTAATAAAATAAAAAAAATAATTAAATTATTTTTTAAAATGAATATGGTAACTCGTTTTAATCCATCAATGCCTAATGATTGGGATAATTTAAATGTATGTAAAAAAATTTATAAAATTTTTGATCAAGTAACAAAATTATTTTTTTGTATTTACTCTCCTACTATTCCATTAGTTTTACTGCAATTAAAAAAATAATCGCAATATTTAATGAATTTTTAATCAATATAAATTATTATAAGATAATATTTAGTATGAAAGATAAATTTGATAAATATTATAATGAATTAATACATATTTTTGAAATACAATCAATACTATATCCTAGAAGTAAAAATATTGATTTATAATATTTTTTTAAAAATATTTATGGTAATGCAAACCAACTTGAACTAATAAATAAAATATTTAAAAATTTATATGATGAATATAAAATTAATATAATACCTTAATCAACACAACTCGCAGTTAGAATTTTATCTCGAGGTCGTAACGATAATTAGTTTATAATAAAAATTAGAAGACTTTCTAAGATTCATGGGAGTTCTATAATAGAACTCCAACGTTATTTTGATACTGCAGAAAATTTAGACAAAAATAATTTTAATATTTTAGAATATTAGAAACAACACGAGGTGTCATGGTCAGTATTGTCCGCAATAACTCGTGATATACTTGCAGTTTCTGTCTTTATAGTTGCTTCGGAGACAATTTTTAGTGCGGATGAACGGGTGCTGAACCATTACATACTTAGACTAACTTCGGAGATTGTGCAAGTTTTGATAATCACACGAGATAGTTTATGCAGCAAAAATGTGTTAAGAAATGGACGAGAAGAAAATACTAGAACCAGACTTGAAAACTATAATATGTGGAACATCTGAAGAATTATCAGGTTCAGACTAATTTTTAATTTTATTTTTTGAATATGTAAATGTTATTTCTTTACATTTGTAATTTTGCATTTCATTTGTAATATATTTTAAGTAGAGAATAATGCAAATGGTTGTTAAGCTTGTATGGCCAACCTAGTTGGGATGTAGTTGACCTAGAGTGATGTAATTTTTCTATTTTTTGAAAGTGTATAATACACTTATAATGTGTAAATTTTGATTTTTGATTAATAAAATTTATATTGCATTTTATTATTTCTATTGTTCAAGCTTATTGCATTTAATTGTTAAACTTATAAATTTTAATAAATTAATAAACTTATAATATTATAAACTATAAACTTATAAATTAATAATAAATTTATAGTAAACTAATAAACAAATAAAGTATAAACTTATATAATAAACTAATAAGTTATAAACTTATAATAAATAATTAACTAGTAAATTAATAATAATACATTATAAACTTATAAACTTATAATAATATTAACTATAAACTTACAAATTAATAATAAACTTATAGTAAGTAAATTATTAAACTTATAATAAATTAATAATATGAAGTTATAAACTATAAACTTGTAAAGTAATAATAAACTTATAAAGTATAAACTTATAGAATAAATTAATAAGTTAATAACTAATAATAAACTATAAATTATCAAAACTAATAAACTTAGATAAACTAATAAAATTAATAATACATTATAAATTTATCAACTAGAACTAATGAAATATAACATCATAATAATAAGTAAATAATAAAATAATAAATAATAATTAGTAATAAACTATAAACTTATATAACTAATAATATATAACAAATTAAAAAAAAAAACAAAAACAAAAGAAAATTAAAAGCCCACACGGCCTGCCCGTGGCCCGACCCTAGACCCATGCCCAGGATTCCGAGGGCCTGAGCCGACCCCTGGACAAAAAAATTTGGTCGGGCCTGATCCAAAGATTTTGTGCGAGCCCGTAAGATTCGGGCCAAATTTGACCCGCCCGAGTCACAGTCGGACCGGTCCAAAATTACACCCCGTTGATATGGTACATGAGTTTCTTAAGCTTCTCCTCAACCTTTTGATAGAGGTTTTTGGTTTGAAGACAGATAAATGCAACCCAACTGCAGCAAGATACCAAAATAAAAAAAAAAGACCTATAGTAACAAAAAGATCGTTACGAACATAAAGGTGTCACTAAGGCTTCATCTGTTTCGACGTAAAATATTTTTGGGTAAAATATTTATTTATTTTTAATTGTTTGGTTAATAATTCCAATGTAAAATATTTTTTTAGTAAAAAATCTTATCTTATTGGATCAAATTTGACTTACAAAAAATTAACTCGTAAGTTAATTTTAAAATTGCACATTCGCACACCTTCATCTAATTTTTTCACTTAATTCTTCCCACATTTTGTCAACGAGAGAATAGAAAAAAGAGATACATAACTAGAGACTATACATGGTGGAGATTTGCTTGATTTTTTTCATTAAAAATATTTTTTAAATGTTAATTAAATATCAAAAAATACAAGTAAAAAAAAATATTTTTACGAAAATATTTTACATCGTCGAGACAAATAGAGGTTAAATGTAATTATTTAATAACAAGAATAAGAATTATCACAAAAAAATGCTGTCTCTGTTTTTTTGTTTACGGACTTCTCTCCTTCTTAGTGTACAATTGGATGGAATTTATAGACTCAAAACACTTTTTCTTATGGAGAGAGAACCCACGTTCTGCCCTCCACTTCCCTATTTTGTCTTTCAATGTCTACTGCCCTAGAGAGAAAACAAGAAAGAAAGAGGGACTTTTATGGCTTTTGACTTGTTTTTATTGTAAATGCACTGCAGTGCATTCAATAAATGATCATCTTAATAGCTGAATTGTATGTGAAAATGAGAGCGAAAATCATATAGAAACTGCCAACCATTTGGAGTTGAAACAAATTGGCAAGTGGGTTTGTAATATGGATGGACATTAAAATGGAAGGAAACCGCCAAGTGGATTTATGATATGGACGAACGTGGGATTTTAGTTTCGAGTTGTTTTTTGTTTCTGCTTTTGCCCTCAATGTAACGAGTTAACGGATGATTTTCTGTGAGTAAAATTTAGAAATTGTTATTAGTATTTTGGGTAATTAAGAGTGACTTTACCAAATTTATTCAGGTGTTGCATTCTAAAAATAATATAGATAAAGTTGGTTCCAAGACCAAGAGAGTTGATAATATTTTCAATCATTATCTCTCATAGTTAGACACTGGATAAATCTATATAACTCTTTAATCTTCCAATTAATAACTTAATCGATCCGAGTAATAATGGTACAAATATAAAAACTGAATGGGTGATAAAGGGATTGAATTAGAGATGAAAAGGTGACCTCAAATGTGATAAAACTATATTAAAAAATTTATCAAACAGATGGAAGGTGGCTGCTGGTTATATTGTAAATGTATTAGCAATTTACTAGGGCCTAAAGGCATTATTTAAAATAATATAATTAAAACATCAATTTTAAATAACAATTTAACATATAATTAAAAGCACTAATGCACTAAAAAAAATAATTTAATCACAATCTAAAAACTCAATAAAAGTAAGTTTACTCAATTAAAGGTGGGATCTACTTACTTTAAAAACAATTTTGTACTCTAATGAAGTTTTTGTTTATTTAAACGACGGTTAAGAGATTATTTATGATTAAACTCTTTCTGATGCAGTGTTTTATTGTTAACCATAGCTATAATTTTGTCAATCAATCTCTCTATTCCGCAAATAAGTATCAGTTCTACATATGTATGGTTTTGGGTCATCAATAATTAATTGTTACTTACAATTTAATTGTAAACAAGCCAAGCTGGTAAATGAGTTATTCAAATGTGACTTGTATTTATGCTTGGCTTTTCTACTTTTCGAGCAAATCCTGAACAATTTTAATCAAGCCAAGCTCAATTAATTCATTTTTTGTATAAATTTATTGAGTTGAGTTCGAGGCAGGAGGGAAAATTATCAAGTTTTAAAACGTTCAAATCATAAATTGTTCAAGTAATGAGCCAATCTTAAACAAGTTTGTAACAAATCAAATGTTAATCAAGCTCAAGTTACAAAACTTATGAACCCTAAGTCTTAGAAACAAAAATATAAAAATTAGTCATTTTTTTAAACCACATAAAAGATTTAATTCCATAATTTTTATTTTAAGAGATTTAATTCTATCAAATTTATAATAATTATATTATATCTAATTTGTTTCTATTTAAAAGTTAATCTTTTCTATTTTGACTATGCAAAAAAATTTAAATAATACATTTATTAAGCCATCATAACTATTGTGAATGAAAGTGATATCTCATTTATTTTTTATTTAATTAATATTTTAATTTTATAAACTGATAAATGTATCACTTATCGCACAAAATTATTAAAATTGTAAAAAAAATTACAACAAAATTAAAATTTTATTATTATTCATTAATAATAAAACTTATACTAAAATTACTCTTTTTGAAATAGGCGTTAAATTTTCTTTAATTATCTTAATTTCAATTGTTCAGATTGCATCACATCCTCAAAATTCAAAATGAAGCGTTTATAACCTGTCATGTCATCGCAAGTTGTTAGAAGATCTCCCAGTCTTTATTGGGTTTAAACAAATATTTGCAAGCTTGGCTCTTTCACAGATCGATCGCGAGATTGAGATCTTCATTTCTCAACGTAGATGGGCCAAATTTTGTAATACCCATATGCTCAAATTATTTTCATTGTAAAAGATTATACACGCTAACTTTCTGCAAAATGCCCGTGATATTCAGAAAGCAAATTAAAGAATAAACTTTTTATTTGAAATTTAAATTTACAGAAATGATCACAAAAAATAGGACAGAGACACATATCAAACATTATTGAACAAAGAAGTATAGAGAAAAAAATATATTTCCTGTTGGGTATTCTCATAGAATAGAAGGTATTTGCTATTACCTGACATAACCTAGCTATACTGTCTCCTTTCTTCTTGTATAGACTGGAAAATCCGAGCAGCTGATTCAGATGCTGATCTAGGGTTGTGAGGTACTACCTTGATCGCACCCGTCCACTGCTCAGTAGCGCGAGTCTGAACAGGTTGATCTGAAATATGAACTTTCATTGGGTCCATAGGGAAAAGAGGAAGTGCAGCTCCCTGCACCCTCTCGGAAGGACTACTTGTATTACTACCAAGATCCTCACTCTCTTTTGATACCTGCAAGTTCCCTACACAATATGAGTTCACTCCACTCTTCCAGGTTGACACGTTACACGAGCTTTGATAAGGCATGGGGAATTTGATATCCCCCATCAAGTGATTCTCATGCTCATTTGACTGGACTCTAGCAAATGGACTTGCTGGCTCAACAGCTGAACTGGAAACAGATAGGCCCATCAACGGCGTGCTGTGAGGTGGAAAGTAGGTATGACCAAGCAAAGGAGGGGCCCCAGAGAGAATTCCATAAGATGTGCTCAAGAAATCTCCACCTACAGGAGTTGCGTTTGTGGGCTCACAGCTACCATAAACGGGGACCATAAAATTTGATGTCAGAGGGCAAGGTAACGTGCAGGGCTTGTAAATGAGTCCTTCAGAAGGCGACATTACAGGAACTAACCACTGGTTTCTGGGTGGTGGGTGGAAGCACCAAGGTGCGGGTGGTGGGTTTGATGACCAAGGTTTGGAATTTGATTGCTGAGTATTAGGTTTTGTGTTTGTGGCACATCTGAGAGAAGGGAAAGGAGGCTTTCCCAGTGCATTCTCTGCTGCACATTCGGTGTCAGGGTTGGACTTCCAAGGGGCATCTTCCTGTTTAACATTTAAAGGTGGTGCTTCCAGTGCATTCTCCGCAGGAAACTTCTTAGCGGCGATTGAAGACTTCCTCAGAGAAAGTTCACTTTCAAGCAATAAATCCGGTGACGACACAAACAACCTCTGTACCTGTTTCGTGTTAACAAGGAATTATAATTCTCTTTCAACGCGAGTAAGAAGAAAATGAAATGTCAACATTCCTGAATAACTCGGCATTTTAACCGAGGAAAGACTAGCTTACCTTTATCAATCTATGCAACGCGAATACTTGCCCTGCAAAAACTTTTTGTTGACTGCAAACAGTAGAAGTGGAATTGGATTAAGTGCTAAACACCATGTTTTCAAGGAAGTAGCAAAAACATTTGTGCACACGCACACACTAGACCACTTAATGACATTGGCATAACAAGCCATTGGCACACATCCCACTTCACAACCCTAATTTAGATATCCACCAAGAAGAGCATTTTTACAACATGTTCTCATTAGTTTAAGACTGCTGCCATACTAAGGTATTTGCAAAAGTAAATGTCAAAAGAAGGTAGTAATGGCACAAGATGCTAATATGCCACTATACCAAACTAAGTGCATAGGATCAAGCAACCTTCACCTCTGTATGCCAATATGGTTTGATGTACTATATTCTGTAACTTTCCCAAGAAAAAATAAGGACAAAGAAAACAAGGGTGACAGTTTTCTGCAGATTGAAATGTTAACGCTGTGAACAGAACTTGTTCGATAATTTTAGTGTTTTGCTGCATGTCAGAAAAAACAAAATTCCCAGCTTTCTTCCGATGACCATTCTCATTCAATTCTTGAAGTGGGAACATCCATACAAAACATGTTGAAGAACTTCTATATTATCTCTCAAAATCAGATCCATTGGAAAATAGCATCATATTTCCTCTCTGTCCCTAAGTACGGTAATATTTACCAAGCCCCGTGAATTGAAAAATTAAGCATAGACCATCGAGTGGCCTAGTTTAGATTCATGGCAAAGAAAATTCACATTTCCAATCCAACATTTGAAGTAAATTATCTTATATCTTAAAGAGGTTGATCCATTCTCAATGACCATATTGTTCAGACATGACAGAGGATGAGAGACTTGTAAGAAGAACTATGGAGTAACATCTTTTTTGAACCACCCAATCCTTAACTCATTTGGAGCTTAATTGCTTAAATATAGAAAAACAAACAAATAAGTCTCAATAGCAGCAAGCCCTTGTTTGGCATCTCTAAAAAAATGGGTTTTTTTTGCAAAGAAAGTTAGCTTTTAAGCTATAGTGTTTGGCATGTTTAAAAAGTCCACTAACTTTTTTCACTTATTTTTCCGAGGAAAAAAAAGCCTATACACATCCAAGATGCTAACCTCTTTTTGAGTGAAAGGACTATAATACCCTTAATTAAAAAGTCAACTCTACTCTCAAAAACAAAAACAAAAAAACTGCCAATATCTCAAATACTACAGCAGAAAAGCAAAAAATAAGAACAAATTAAACATTTCAACAAAAAGCAACAAAGAAAAAAGCTGCCCTAAACAAATTATGCCAAACAATCTAACTATTTTTTCTTCCTATTTTTCTTTTTAAAAAAAAAAAAACAAAAGAAGCTAAACCTGCTAAAACCCAAGTTTTTTATGCATCCCAAACAGGGGCCAAGTTTCCAGAGAACTAACAGAAATAATTTTATGATGGTATACAAGAATATCTGATAGAAGCCAGAAAGCAGTAGTCGTCTGATATTTATATGCCATCTTCTTTTGTGTTCTATACTATGCTTTTCTTGTATTAATATACATCTTACTTCGCATAGTTTCTTTTTGAATCAAATCTTCACATCTGTTGAAAAACATACTTGCAATGTAATTAATTGAAGATGCAATCACAGAATAGCAATTCATGGTACATTAGCAAGAATTAAAATAAGTTCTGAATAAAATTCTTTTGTTTGTTCGTGTTATATGGAACAGTGCCCCTGCTCCAGCTCGATTCCTTTACCAAAATTATAAGTGTCTTCTCTTTTAATAAAACAGTGACCAAGTGAAGCCAAGAGTAATACAATACAATTCTATGTGGTCAAACACAGAACATATAACAGTAAAAATATGACAGCAATGTTGTATTGTTATGATTTTCTACAACTTGTTGAACCCATATGTCAAATCAGCTCAATAGAATATCTCAAAACAAAGGAAGAATGGATAGAAATGTCATTAGAACATATGTATATTTTAAAATTACACCCATATGCACATGCAAACAAACTTACTACTTAAACTTCAGGAATAAATCTGCTTCACATAGTATGAAAGAAACCCATATTACTATATTGTTAAGCTGTAGCAAATGCACATGGCAAGTGTCAGTCAGAGGTACTTACTGGAGAATAGCTTTTCTTGCTTTCCAGAATTGTTTCTGACCCATGACTCTTACAACATCATCCGGGGATACATTCACACCGGACGTAGAATCCACAATGGATTTGTCTGAGATATCAGCATTTCCATCTAGCTCTCCCACTTGAAAAGGCCCACACAGATCTTTACGGCACTCACTGACATTGTCAAGCCTGGTACAACTTCTATAATTGTCTCCAGGTGGTGTACTGAAATAGGATGCACCTTCCAACATGGCAGCATTTCTCATTCCTACAGCCTTTTTGGGCTCTGCTGAAACACCATATCTAGGAGCATTTTTTTCTTTTGAAGCTCTACACTCATGATGTAACTGTGCATTGGAATCATGCAATCTGCTCGAGTCATCAACCAAACTGCTCCTCTTTTCTTCATCCAAAGTTAGCTGTGCTCCCTTTACTGATTCAGATAGCCTAGCTCTACTAGCTAGAGGATTGGAAAATGCATCTTCCAAAACCTTCTCTCCATTTGTCAAAATTGAAGCAGTTGCAGTGCTAGTTTGTTTCAGTTGCCCTACACGAGCAGTTCGAATTTTCCTGTTTGCGATCAAGCCAGTGGGTTTTTCTTTATCAGTATTTGGCTGTCCATTACCACAATTCGGAGTTCTCCCTGATTGGACAAAGGTTGAAACTTCAAAAATAATTTCATCTGCAAGCTCCTTTGCAGAAGAGTTCTTAGAGTTTGGAATACTGTGTTTTTGAAAAAGACTACAATTGGCTGTCAATGGCATATGCTCTGGAGCATTCAAAGTGCGATATTTTGTGAGTTTCATTGGCTGCCATTCAAGATTCATCAATGTTGTATTCATATTCATCCCACCAGAGGAATAAGAATGAAGTCTCTCAGCCAAATGAGAAGAAGCAGGTGAGTTGCAGATCATAGAATACAGCCTCCTTTTCTGACCACCACCCTACGACCATTAATCACTTCATGTAAGCAGGAAATAGAAAATTACAAGAACTCCTGAATTTGCAATACCATATTTATCATTTTTCGTGATAAAAAGAATAGAATCCCGATATATTTATACCTTCAGCAAATGTAATGTAGTCACCAAACAGAAACAAACAAAAGATGAAAAGTTAGTGTAAGGAAACAATAGTGCAACACAAGAAATGAAGAACAATCATTCACACATTATAATGAAACTACCAAAATGAAGAAGAGAAGAAGAAAAAAACAAAAAACAACCAAATATTAAGTCCAAAGAATGGAAGCTTTTAACCTCCTGAAATCGTTGTAGTCAAAAAGCGAAGGCCACTCCAGTTGACGGCTCTTCTGACTGGTGGCCGCCTAGCATCTAATATACAAACCAAACTAAGTATTTGTTTCAATCAATTGGAGTCAGGCCTATAATGTACGAATCACACATTTTTCTTGGAGGTGAACTATGGATAAAACATGCCAACGTGGAAGAGAGAGAGAGAGAGAGAGAGAGATGTTGCAATAGTACTGTGACATCTGGTAATAACTACAAAATTCCAAAACCACTTCAGCGATTTACTTAAGGAAGTGCCCTGCTTGTTAGTGCCTAGACAAACAGCTGTTCAAGGTCCACCCTGGCAATCTCTCATCAGCTTCTTTTTGCGAAACTTCCAAAGAGATGTTTGCACTCCTTCAAGTGAATAGCTGAACTTTAATTTCAAGGCTATTGAAAATACCAAAAAATAAAAAATAAATTGCCAAACGGCAGTAGTTATTATTGCTCCAGATTACTATCAAACTTTTTCCAGGACCTTTTTGAGCTTAAGTTAAATAACTCGCACACACAACCACACATAGGTTAAAGAAACCAAAGCCCACACACCCAAAGGGGACTAACTCTTGGAGGAGTGAATTGTCAAGCACCTCAAGAACACAACAAGAAGGTTATTTAGGCTATGTTTGTTGTGAGTGATAAGGGAGAGGACTAGAAAAATGTAGGGCTCACTTCGGATTAGTTAATCTCTCGTTTGTTTGCTCCAAATTGAATAAGCTATCCCCATACATGGTATTC
>JAOTRH010000018.1:14388774-14434728 GCA_034768845.1 Heliamphora exappendiculata | reverse complement strand
CCCCAAAAAAAATCAATGAGTAAGAGTGAAAAGGAGGGTCTGAACATCACATTCACTATGTCCATATTTTGGTTTGCGCGACATCGTGCTGCTTTGTGATCTGTGTGTTGTATCCTGCCATTGGCTTAGCCTTAGCTCAGCCCTTGCAATTGGTTAGCTACATACGGCACTTCAGTTTTTTCCTTGTTCTAAATTAATAAGTATATGCTACTCTCCTGTCAACGAATAGATTCTTGATGGCTGTAGCTTCTGATGGGAATTGAGAGAACTAGATAGAGCATCAGAACCCTAGATAACCATAGCATACATTTAATTTAGTTCGGATGTTGTCACTTCTTCCAATATTTCCTACTTGGTTTTATGAAAGATAGATTGCTGGTGAACTTTTGGTGTTATTTTCAGTGCTTGCCTATAACCATTGATGTGGGAACAAACAATGAAAAGTTGTTGAATGATGAATTTTACATCGGTCTCAGACAAAGGAGGGCTACCGGGCAGGTCCAAGATTTTGTTTTTTTACCTGCCTAGTATTGAACTTTACCATTCAAACATAGTCTGTATAATGGAGCAGGATTCTGCAAAAAGTTGAAGTGCTTTAAATCTTTTCCTCTCTAGGAATATGCCGAGCTTCTACATGAATTTATGACTGCAGTCAAGCAGAACTATGGGGAGAAGGTCCTCATTCAGGTTAGTCACCTTCCTCTAAACTACAGACTTGTGTTTTTTTTTGTCTATTCATTGGGTAGTTTTGAAGTTCTATACTTTGATTTATATGATGCAGTTTGAAGACTTTGCGAACCATAATGCTTTTGACCTGCTTTCAAAGTATGGCAATACACATCTTGTTTTCAATGATGACATACAGGTAATAGATGGAGGCTCGGCAATATATACCACATTTTTTATCTTTGACTTTTTCTTGTTTCGAGGGGCTTCATGTGTGTGTGGGTCCCCTTGGTTTGGGTGTTGGTTTAATATGTCTCATTTTTGTGTAATTTATTTTGTTCCAGGGGACAGCTTCTGTGGTCCTTGCAGGGCTTATGGCCGCCCTAAAGTTGGTTGGGGGAACCTTAGCTGAGCATACATTTCTATTCCTTGGAGCAGGAGAGGTATACCCTTGGTAGCCTTGTTTGAAGACTTTGTCTTATTGATTCCTTTTGAAAAGAAACGGAAATTGGTAGAATAAACTTTTGAATACCAATAATTACCAATAGGATGTCCGGCATACACTTAAAAAAAAGGTAGGTTGTACGCAAATATTTCCTATTTTTCTTTTGTGTTCGGCCACCATAGGGTAATTTTTGTCTCACTTCCATTTCTTGGTGGATGCAGGCTGGCACTGGCATTGCAGAACTCATAGCCATGGAGATGTCAAAACAGGTAAGAGCATGCAATGCAATTCTCTTTTTTTTACATATTTATCTTTCGGTTTCTTGCGAGCAGGTTACAAAATTAAGAAAACACTGTGAGCATTTATACCTTATTCTTTACTTAGACTGAAGCCCCAGTGCAAGAAAGCCGCAAGAAGATTTGGCTTGTCGACTCAAAGGTAGTAAGGAAACCATGTCTCTCTCTCTCTCTCTCTCTCTCGTTAATTTTCTTTGTGTGCATCAACCACAAAATGCGTTTCTTTTTTTTTTTCTTTTTTTTTGGTAGGGGTTGATTGTCAGCTCTCGGATGAAATCACTTCAACATTTTAAGAAGCCATGGGCCCATGAACACGAACCCGTTAAAAACCTTGTTGATGCTGTGAAGGTGTGAATTCCCTCCCCACCCGCAGAACTTTTAGAGCGAAGGTCTCTTTGTTTCTTCAGTAACTTGTTATGCTTTGGCAGGCAATCAAGCCAACAGTGTTGATAGGATCATCTGGAGCGGGAAGAACATTCACAAAAGAAGTGATTGAGGCTATGGCATCCTTGAATGAGGTATTGCATTGGTATTTTTTGGATTTTGCAGTCCATCTTCTTATTTTTGGGTGGAAATTAATTACAAACCGGAAGACCCTGACACTGTTGAAATGGGCGGCATGCAGAAACCTGTTATTCTTGCTCTCTCCAATCCAACTTCTCAATCCGAATGTACTGCCGAAGAAGCTTATACATGGAGTCAGGTAATACAAATATGCAGCTTGTGTCTATACGTCTTGCAAAAACACTGGACTAGTATAATATTGATCTTTGCAAAGATTATGTTTTCCATTTTATTCATCTGTTTCTTGTTGCCTACAGGGTCGTGCCATTTTTGCGAGCGGGAGCCCATTTGGCCCCGTTGAGTTTGCAGGGAAGGTTTATCTGTCTGGCCAGGTAATAACTTCTTTCAACTATGTCCAAATTACTACAGATGAAACATTGAGAACTGACTTTTGTGCTGCATTTTGTTTTCATTCAGGCAAATAACGCATACATTTTCCCAGGTTTTGGTCTGGGTTTGATAATCTCTGGTGCAATCCGTGTTCATGATGACATGCTTCTGGCAGCCTGTAAGTGCACAAAAAAATTAAAATTTTAGGAATCCGCTTAGCATGCAATAGCCAATAGCGACAAAAATAAAAGAACATAAACAGCTAAAACATTGACATTCTTATATGTAGCCAAATCATCTAATTAACACATGTAAGATTTTCAATGCCCATTTGTTGATATCCCTTTGTTTGTCAATGCATATTTCTTTGAAAAATGGGGTTAATTACACATATGCCCCCCCATTTGTATAACTATACATTTGGATGCCTCAACTATAGAAAGAACTTCACAATATTTCCTCAATTTGGTGGGGTTAAAGTGATTCAATCTTATGGTTGATGGGTTCCAAATGTACGGTTTTATAGTAAAGGGGGTTAAGTCATATTCAGTGATAAGTAGCAGGAGAATATAACAAAAGTTCCAATTAACTACAGGAGAATATAACATATATGAAACCAAATTGTTCTATGAATAAATGGTATATTTTTGCAGAAATGCAATTGGTGAAGTTTTGTTTTTTGCTAAAGAAAATTATTTTGAGTTGCTTGCATGTACTTTAAATTGCAAAAATGACCAGAAAATCCTCTCGTTTGTTGCTAATGTTAATGTTCTTGAAAGTAAAGTTTTCGAACTAAAGGCTTGAGTTAGAAGGTGGACCTTCTGGCTAGAGATAAGAAACATGCAACCAATTCTTAAGGCACTGCACCTGCAGCATCTCAACCTCTTTTATAAGCTATCCATATGTGTCAGTGGTAATGAGGTCTTATGAGCCATTTGCAAATCAAAACTGTATCTCAAGTTTGATTCGCATACTATTATACATTTTGCTTGTTGTATTGCACACTGGTTATGCTTGTTGTGGCAGTTGGCAATGATTTATATTAAGTGATCAAGTGTCTCCTTCCCTCTTGTTTTATAATTTGCCAGTTCTTGTTAGGATTATAACAAACCCTAAGCAGCAGCTATGAGAAACGAATGTAGAAAGTAAAGCACGGATTGAGAACAAACACACACAAAACAGAAGATTTACTTAAGTCATCCAATTAGTATTACGTCCACAGCTACTGTGATTATTTCACTATGATGACAAAAAATGAGAGTTACATTAGATTTGTCATATGCTACAATATATATAACCAAGGTTACAATTGTGTGAAAAATATCAAAATACTCTTAAAAAATATTTTGCCTCAAATGCGCAACCCTCGAACCCCCACCTTTGGGCAAGGGGTTGCTCCCTTCCTGCAGCTCCCCACCAACCCATTGCGGAGGTGGATCCATGAACTTGTGGGTCAGTGTACACAATACTTTTATTGTTGGGAAAATAGTAAGACAGAAGGAGAAACAAAATAAAATAAGGCTTTGAGGCACAAATATTTGCTTTCTTTAAGACGAAATTTGCCTCAACTCAATTGAGTTTGCTATAGAGTTCCTAGTAAATCGTTTCCAGTATACAACAAAGCCTTGGATTCTACATAAAGCAATTTTGGAGAAATCCCAAAATTTCTCTATATATTGATGTGAAAGAAGGATAAAGAAGGAGAGGAAAAGTGAAAATTTGGTGAATTATTCCTATATTTGTAGACATGTAAAGACATAATTAAAGGGTTACACTTTTTTTGGTTACAACCTTTCCAAATAGCAGTCAAAAATTGTTATGACTGTTGGTTAAAATATATTTAAATTTAAATATATTTCTAACAATAAAAAAAAAAAAATGATCCAGTGCTTCTCAGCTTCTCACCAATACTGAGTAAAAATATACCACTATTTTATCACAATCACGCGCGCATGTGTCTAAGTGCAAAGTATGCCACTAAAGTGCTAACAATGCGCACTTAACCCACGCGACGCGCGCACTCCAATGCTACGCACCGTAGCGCATAGGATCATTTCTCTTTTATCATTTCTTAAATTTAATTTAGTTAAAATGCCTCCATTTATATTCACAAAGAAAGTTTTGTAAACTTCCTATATGGGATAACACTTTTTCCCAAAAAAAGACATTTACTTCCCCTCATTTATTACAACCTATATATATATATATATATATATATAGATTGATATACAAACAACATATATGACTCCACGTAACTTAACAATATGATTGGATCTGTACTGTATATTGAAGAGAAACTTGTTTCTAATGTTTGCATCATGATTTGTTACATCTTTGTGGTATTGGCTCATTTGGAACAGCGGAAGCTCTAGCAGCCGAGGTTACACCGGAGATCCTTGACAAGGGGCTCATATACCCGCCATTTACCAACATCAGAAAGATATCTGCCCACATTGCTGCCAAGGTTGCTGCCAAAGCTTATGAACTCGGTAGGACCCTTTTTTTTCCCATTCAGCTCATACAAGGCACGGCACGTGATCTTCTAGACCCTGACCCTTTTTTTTATGGTAATACCAACTTCTATTGTGTGTAGGTTTGGCAACTCGTCTCCCTCAACCGGAAGATCTCATTGCATATGCCGAGAGCTGCATGTATAGCCCTCACTACCGGAGCTACCGGTGAATTAGATCTCTAATCGTGTCACTCCAATGAGTTCATCATAATGTTGTTTATCACGTCACGTCTGCTCTGATCTTTTTATGGGTTTTTTTGGAGAATTTTTTCCCACATGTGGTTCCAATTTGTGAGTCCTATATTATTATTGGGTAGGTAGAAGCAGGCTGGGAATTGCTAGTCAGCTTAGTAAAAGGTTAATTTATGATTTATCTTTTCAAAAATTGTTGTGTACCGTCAATAATCATACACAAAATACGTACAAATTGCCCAAAAAAGAAAAATTTACACAACAATATGAACCATATGCGGAGCAGTTCTTTCTAGACTTCTAGATAAGATTTTTGGATTTGGGATTGGTTTAGCAATACAAGCACTTACAATATTTGTTTGTTTTGAGCTTTTTTTGATGTTGTTGTTGTTGAACTAGTAAAATTATCAAATCTTTCATGGCCTCATTAGCAATCCAAATCATTGCCTGAGCTCAGCCCAATCGCACTGTTGGGCTTGGAAATGTGGTCGATGCTGCTGAGCCCATCTCAAGCCCAGTTTGAATCTTCTTGGGCCAGATGGACAGGCCTCAGACGAGATCGTTCCTATTTCCAGGCTGACAAATATTCTGGGAAAACTACTTGGTAACCCCGATTGAACTAAATAAATATTCGGTACTCATGGAGTAACATTTGACAATTTTACGGGGGTGTTGTCGTTTAATATCGTAACGATAAATTTTAAGGTAAAGACGTAATATTACACTAAGGTTTTATTTTTTGATGTGGAATATTTTAGAGTGAAAAGTACTTTTCATCTAAAATTATTTTGTCAAAAATATTTTTTGTTTTATAGTGTTTGGGTGATACTTAAAAGTATTTGTTTAATTAAAATATGCTAATATCATGGCCGCCATTTTTACAGTTACCACTGTTGCCGTTGCTACAATTGTCATTATTGTCGTCGTTGTCATCATCATAATTGTCACCACTACTTCCACCACTATTATTACTACTGTCATTGTTATCAACGGTAAAATCATCACTGCTGTTAGCACTACTTCCAACTCTACCACCACTACTATTATTGTCTATTTTTTCTGTTTTTACTATCACCACCCTTGTGACCACTAATACAGTCATTGTCACTATTGTTGTTACTTTTATCACTATCTCTTCTACCATTATTATCGCATTTATTGTCACCAGACAAACACTGTTATTACCACCATGATTAACACAAAAATTGATTTATACTTTTTTTAATATAAATTAATTATTTTGATATAAAATATTTTATATTCTTTTTATCAATCAAACACTAAAATATAAATAAAATAATTTAAAACAAACCGAGCACAAATGTTCATCAAACCTTAACTAAAGACGAAAAGATGATTCTTGCTATACTCTCTCTCTCTTTCTCTCTCTCTCTCTATATATATATATATATATATATAGATAGAGGTGTGTGTGTGTGTGTTTTAAAAATTTTGGGAAAGCAAGTTTTAGAAAGTAAACCTACAACTACAAGAGACTATTGGCAGGTGTAATTGGCCCATTATATTATAATCTTCTATCAATGAAGAAAAACAATGAAATTTTTGGGATTAGTTTATATTAGATTTTGTTTTGACTTTAATTGAGATTTTTGCAAATGGGCGGTAGAATTGGTCTCTTAGAGATTAGTCGAGATGCGTGTAAATTAATTTGAACACTCTTAGTTATAAAAAGAAAACAATGAATTAACTGAATTTTCAATAAAAGATTCTTACTATTGCAACATCTTTTCACCTTTCTTAATTACGTATTTGGCCACAAAATAGCAAATTTGTTGCACCCCCTTTTCCTTTGGCACCCCCATACATTTTTTGTGTGGATATTTTGGTTTGGGCAAAAATACAGAGATAGCAAAGATTATTAAGATTTCAAGCTTAAGTTTAAACAATTCATCATTCGATTCGTCTCCGTAAAGATATAAACAATTATCACATGTGGTTAATTGCTATTAAACCATTCACAATGGTTTAAGCAGATGTGTACTTTTTATATATATATATATATGTATATATATATTATACTAATCACAGGGAAACCAAGAAATGGGAATGTTTCGGTGAATAATAATTTTTTTGATATCTTAGGAATTTTGGATCAGTTTATGTGTGTCTCGATTAATTTTTAAAGAATCAATTTTATTATCTACTAACACTGGGTATAATTAAAATAAAGATAAAGTCTCGTATAAATTAATTCTAAATAATTAATTACAACTAATTGAAAGATTTTGACTTTAAGATGTTAATTGGAACGAACAAACCCTAAAATCTTAGGTTTTGACCAACACTAACCTTTTAATGTTAAGTCAATAATATTACTTTTCTATTAATTTAAATTGCAAATTTGATTGTCAAATACATAATATAATCGACAGTTTTAATTAATAGACAAAATCGGGTTCAGTTAGCTTAGCCCTTTAATGTGAATTCTCTTGATTGTTTAAAGTTCTAACTGCTTTGGCAATACAGAAATGCTATTGAATATTTATTCGGAAAATCTATCATAAAACTTATTCAGAAATTCAAAATAAATAGTACAGCTTTGGCAATGGCCCTCGGTGAACAGATTGAGAGGAGCAATTATTCAACTTTCTTAGAATAAATCTAATTAGTGCTTTAACTTAATAATTATTGATATATTCAGTAAAATTTATTATAATTATTATTTTTATTTTATCTAACATTTAAAAATATGTTATTAAGTGATTTAAATGAGAATAAAGACAAAAAAACAGATGCCTCTAATAATATTGTTCAGAAGGAATAAAAATTAATATTCCTCCATTTTGAAGAATTATTGAGTATTACTTACTAATGCGTGTCATCGCTAGTGTGGTACTCTTGATAAATAAAAAATATTAATGTACGCTAACTAAATCATCACTTACCTAACAAGAACGAGTTACCATTGTCGCACTAAACATATTTCATACTATATAATTAAATAAGACTATAAGGACAAATTTAATTGACCCTATTAGACATCACAGGATTATATATTCCTTATTTAAATTTAACAAGTGGTAGGAGAATTATAAATTTTAAATAATTAATTTCACAAAATATAAGATATATAATATTTAAGAGAATATATATTAATAATTCATTCATTACTAGTTTTATGGTGGTGACTCTAGAAATTTTTTTTGATGGAGTTGTTCAGAATTTGATTATTTGTTAGTTTCACAAACGTCTCAACTAATAAGTAAAATATATTTTTTTTATATTTTTTGTGTTGTTTTGACAAAAAATATATAAATAAATAAGGAAGTGTAGTGTTGTTTATTTTTTTATTAAAAATTTGTCCATATTATCTAAAATAAAATAAAATAATAAAAGAATGAAATTCAACTGCACATTGAAATCTATAAATAATATAAAAAGTCTTAAATTTCTACAGCAATTTGAGAATTGGCCAAATATTTCAAATTATGTGACTGTAAAAAGCTATTGATATTATTTGATGGGATCAAATATAATTTTTTATGATGTCAAATATTATATTTATATATATATACTATAATAGTATTCTTTTAAAAATTAATGGAACATTTGACCCATTACCCCAAAGGTTGGGTCCCACTTACTTCACATATATGCATTATTGATGATCTGTCTCAAAAATTCTCCGATGGATAAAAGCCTATTGCATCGACAAGTTGCTGAAATGAGATGAGGTTTTTCTATATATTCTTCTATATATACAAATATATAATAGAGGTGTTGTATTAATTGTTTTAGGTTTCTTGTTCACTGAAAGAAATCCAAGATCATGATATATATATATATATATATATATAGAGAGATAGAGAGAGAGAGAGAGAGAGAGAGATTATACTAGTAAGGGAAAACCAAGAAAGAGAATGCCTAACTTTTTAAATATTTTAAAGTATTTGAATCAATTTATGTGTATTTTGACTAATTTTTGAAAAATTAATTTTATTATTTGCTAACAAAAAATTTAATTAAAGTTGAGACAAAATCTTATATAAACTAACTCCAAATAATTAATAACAATTAGCTAGAAAATTTTGAATCAAAGATGTTGAAACGAGCAAACCTCAAAATCTCGAGTTTTAACCAGCAGGTTAATCCATCAATGTTAAGTTAAATTGCAAACTTCATTGTCAAATACATAATAAAATCGACAGTTTAATTAATAGACAAAATCGATCGGGTTCACTTAGCTAGCCCTTTATATATTGCTTTGGCAATACAGAAATGCTATTGAATATTTATTAATAAAATCTATTATAAAATTTATTTAGAATTTAAAATAAATATTTTAAATTTAACTGTGTGTGGTGTAAGCTTCTGTTTGGCCAAGTTTTTTTTTTGAAGATTTTCTAGCTTTTTGACTTTTTTTTATAAAAAAAAATAAATATAAAAAGATGTGAAAAAAATCAATTGATTATGATAGGATGCCAAATAAGTGGACTTTTTAAAAGGTTTTTAAATAAAAAAAATATTTAAAAAAAACTAAGCAAAGCTTAGGATAAGTCATATTTCAAATTAATTTAAACTACTAATTTGAGATTTTGATAAATTTTTAAATAAATTTTCTATGTAACAATAGTACTGTAACCTCTCCTGCTTTGGCAATTGCCCTTGGTGAACCGATTGAGATGAGCAATTATTCTAACTGTCTTAGAATAAGTGATCTAAGTGGTGTTTTAACTTTATAATTATTGATATATTTATTAAAATTTATTATTATTTTATTTAATACGTGAAAATGTGTTATTAAGTGATTTAAATAAAAATAAAGGCAAAAAAAGAGCTACATCTTATAAATTAGGATAAATTACAGTGGTATTCCTGAGATTTAGTAAAATATCAATCACAACCCATGTGGTTTTTGAAATGTCATTAACATCCATTCTAGTTTAGGTTTTATATCAAATTAGTCTAACCATTAAATTTTTACTCAGCTGTGCCTTATTTAGCGTGTTTTTTGAATAAAATTTCATGATCCAATCCGTTTATTATGTAGAACTCATCAAGTTTGCCTAAAAATATATAAATTCAAATTCATCTGATACATGTAACTAAATGATTGAGTAACATTTGTTTAACAATATTTTTTTAAATTATAATATTTATTTATTTATTTATTAGGAGATCTTATTCAATCACTAAGTTACATATATCGGATGAATCTGAATTTTCACATGCTAATTAAATTCGACGAATTCTACGTAATGAACGGATTGAATCATAAACTTTTATTTACAAAATGCACCAAACAAGGCACAACTGAGCGAAAATTTAATGGTTGGACTAATTTGATGCAAAACTTAAATTAGATGGGAGGTTAATGACATTTTAGGAACCACAGAAGTGGTAGTTGATGTTTTACTAAATCTCGAAAGAGATCACTATAATTTACCCTATAAATTATAATATTGTTCACAGGAATAAAAACTGTCATTCTTTCCTTTTGAAAAATTAATGAATATTTATTAAAAAGTGTTCTCTCTTTCAATAAATAACAAATATTAATACACACTAACTGAATTACTAATTGGATCACTAATTACCTAACAATGGGCCACCCTTACTTAAAATATTTTTTTATTATATAATTAAATAAAAATATTATATAAATAATAACAATACTATCAAATAATTACCCGTACCTTATTAAGATCTTTCGCGTGAGAGAACCTTCTGTTAGTGAAATCTCCATTTTCCTTCCTTCACACCAAAACGTCCCCATTGGTCCATTCATTGTCCCTTCTCTCATCATTTCTTAGTTCTCTCTCTCTCTCTCTCTCCTCCATTACATAAACCCTCCCCGGCCATCACATATCGGCATTATCATCTAACAATAATTCTCTGATGGATATAAGCCCGTTGCATCGACAAGTTGCTGAAATGAGGAAGGCCCTTTTTGATGAGGTATTTCTATTGTATTAATTGTTTTAGGTTTCTTGTTCACTAGGAGAAATCCAAGATCATGATACTTTCTCTTATATAAGTCTTGCTGTGACATACATGCATGTATGCATTTGGTACAATGTACGATAATTAATTTTTTTTATTGACATGCATGCATTCAAGAACATACGCGTTGCTTGTGTCTGTCAGAGAGAATTCTCAGGACTAACGTGTTCTAAATCGCACTATAATATCAAATAATATTTATCGATATACTGGTAAATATCAGTATTAAAGTTTCAAATCAAGATACGTATTAGCCGAGAAGATCTTGATATGTAAGTATAGATTTGTGTGGATCCATTTACTTCGTGTGTGTATATAGATGTATATGTGTGCGTGTTTCCTCGGTTCTTGTTTGGAAGTTGATTTGAATTGAATTTTTTATTTTTTTACTGTTTTGAACACGGAAAACTGAGTATCGGCGGTGCATTCAAGAACATACATGTCACTCGTGTGTCTGTGTGAGAGAGATCAGCGAATTCTCTGGATGCAGGGCGTATACGTAAATTACGTATTGCATATGAACTGAATATGTCGTAACGACAATCAGCATTCATCAACATATACGATTATGTATAAGTTGAAATTAGACGCTATTGATTATGGGAAATTCAAAATCTTGATATATATTAGTCTCGATATGTATGGATTGATACGATTTCGATATGTACATAAAGATATGTGTAGGTTTTCTCGGCTCTTGTTCGGAAGTTGATTTGATTTTATTCTATCTGGTCGATTTGATTTGATTTTAAAGATGTTTTGAACTTTGAATTGGAGACGGGGAAATTAAACTGAGTATCGGGTGGAAATATTGGTACAGGGATTTGTTGACGAACAATTTGTTCGGCTAGAAGAATTGCAAGATAATGTGGACCCTAATTTCTTGGAGGAAATTATCACGTCGTTCTATAGGACTTCAGGTCAATGGATTCTCAATATAGAACAAGAATTGTAAGTCAAATATTGATGACGATCGCTGCTCGAATCGATCTTTATTTATTTGAATAATTAATTGTATATTAATAAAAAATAAAAATATACAAAAAGATCAGTTCAATCTTTATTTATTGATTAATTTAATTAACATCGGAAATATCCATCATAATCCACAAGGATCCATCGATATCGATGACGTTAATGGTGAAAAGAGTACTTGTATTGATGATATTAGTGTTCTTGGAATAATAATGTTTTTAATTGACTGCAGGGAGAAGAGCCCCGTGAACTTCCCTCAGGTGGGCAATGTCATACACCGCTTCAAGGGAAGTTCTTCCAGGTAAATCTATACAAATTTATATTTATACTGTTATAATAAGGGCCCGAATGGGATAATTGCTTATTTACTTGTTTTAGTTAATTTATTTTTGTTTTTAGTGAATTTTTTTTATTTAATTAAATTAGTACATTTTTCGAATATATCTAAATAAATTAATAAATTAAATTTTATGTTACTTATTTTTATTTTTAGTTAATTTTTTTTATTTTTTGATTAATTTTTTATTTTTTCAGTTCCATCTCATCGATATGTTTTAAAAAAATAAAAAATTCAGACAAAAAGTAAAAAAAGTTCAAAAAGAAAAAAATAAACAAAATTAATAAAATTTAGCTCAAACACGGCATAAGTAAACACCTAAGTTGGTAAAGACTTTTGTGATTTTTATTTATTTAAAAATTTTAAGAATAATTTGATATTTATATTTTCTGTATTTGCTTTTAAAGCGATTCAAAATGTAAACTCTAAATTTCCAACAACTGGGCACACAACTAGTATATAAAGAAAATAACACTCATTTGGTGCTTTCTTTAAAATGAAATATTGTGAATTTTAGTTAGAAAAAAATACCGTTAGTGACTTTTTGTTTTTCGCAAGATATTCATTAAAAAATTTTTTATCACTTAATTTTAAATTATAACTACTTTTAATTTAAAAATTAAATTATTTTACTATTTAATTTTCTAAAATTATTTTAATTATTTAAATATACACTTGAACGCTCATGCGTGTCAACCGCTAGTATAAAAAAAATTTAGAGAAAAATCCCTCTCCCCTCTCCCATCAATAAATGGATTCAACTAGTTTAGTTTTGTCTATTTTGAAATCAAAGTGGATTTACTTTGATTATTCAAACTGTTTTTTAATTGTTCTCAATGTTTAGATTATTTATACAAAAAATTAAACTGAACGAGTATTGTTAAATATCTAAACAAAATACATTATTGTTAAATAAATAAATAGATGCTCTTTTGAGGGGTTTTTTTTACGTTTTATTTTAAAATATTTATATTTTTTAAAATTCTCCCGTTTTAAAAAACTTTAAAGCAAAATTTCTTTTTGAGAATATGAAGGTTGTTGAGAAAAGATAAACCAGCTAGTTTTCAGTTAAAACGCGATTTTCTTTTGTTCCTAGCGATTCTTTTAAAATTTGGTTAATTTTTTAAAAATATTTCAAATTAATAATATTATAATAATAATTTTTTTCTAAAACTTGCAGTCTGCTGCCCCTGAATGCTCAGTCCATCCTTGTATCCCCCATTTGGGACACTTTGTGTATTTTTTGTTTATTTTTATCTTTTTGGTTTTTTTCTTTATTTTGGGTAAAAAACTTGTTATATTTTCCAATTGTTTGGTTTGGATGCGAGAACTAAAAACCTAAAAAAATTGTGATAAAAAGATTTTAAAAAATTTAAAAAGACAAAAAAAAACAACATATAATTTAGTTTATTAATTTATTTTTGTAAGTTTTGAGTTTTTTTTCATATTTTAATCTAATTTTCCTTTTTTTTAGTTTGTCTGAAAGTCCAAAAAATATAATAATTAACTAAATAATAAAAAATTCATTTAAAATTAAAATAAATAAAATAAATAAGTAATTATCTTAGACGGGGCAGGTTTGGCATTAACAAACCATCAGTTTTTCATTTCGAGTAATTATTTGGTAGCTCCAAATACTATGTAACATTGTTTACTTAGTGTTTTTATTTAATGATGTAACGAAAAATAATTTAAGTAAAATAATATTGATTTATTTTTATTAAATAAATAAAAAATAAAAAAAATTTAATTAATATATATTAAATATTTTTATTTACCAAATATACTACGGGTGAATCTCCTACTGTATAATTTTTAAGAGTACCTAATAATTTGCCCTCTCATCAGCATTGGAGCGGCGAAGGTGTTAATTGCGTGCCGAGAGTTCACCGTGTACTGCCGCGCAGAAAATGGAGAGGGGTAATTATCCTCCACTTTGTTTCTTAATTACCACAACATTCCGCTCCAATTTCTTAATTGAAATTGGTCATATACCGCTCTAATCATCAATTATATATATGCTAGGAATTGACTCGTGCTTGAAGGCTTTTGTTATTTTTTAAATTATTCATATATTTTAATAATTTTTTTACAGCAGTAAAAAGAACAATAGAAAAAAATTGGGAGAAGAATGAAGACTTAGACTTTTAATGATTTTTTAAAAAATATTCTAAGTGTTGATTTTTTTTTAAAAATATTGGCAAAATTCCCTTAGTTTTTCTAATAATTTAATGGTTTAACTGTTTACAAAATAATATGTAATAAAAACAACAAACGCAATATACACATACTCTGCTAAATTCCAACCAAAAATCACAACTAAACTATATATTATAGTATATGAGGAAAAAAAAGTATAAAATGAAATTATTCAACATAGAAAACGAAAAAGAAGACAAAAGAGTACAGTTAAGTGCCGCACAAAACTTCATAATACAAAATGGATATAGTTCAAAAGTAAAAAAATATACGTTCATCAAATGAACTAAATGCAATGTAGTAAACTACAATGGGCTTGAAGAAGAATACATATGTCAATACTCATTTGCAATTTTTAAAGAAGAAATAAATTTTTTCTTCGGTACCTGAATTGAAAAGCAAACGTCAACAAATTTGCTCTTGAGGTTAGAATGCGTTATTCGTA
This sequence comes from Heliamphora exappendiculata, assembly GCA_034768845.1. NCBI lineage: Eukaryota > Viridiplantae > Streptophyta > Magnoliopsida > Ericales > Sarraceniaceae > Heliamphora > Heliamphora exappendiculata. The sequence goes on along the minus strand of JAOTRH010000018.1, from coordinate 14,419,803 downwards.
AAAGAATTGCCTCGTCCCCTTAAATTCATAACAAAGACCCCATGTCCTTAGATACAATCAACTATATTTTTTTCCCTCTTAAACACGTGAGCGTGCTAACTGTGTAAGCATCAAATACCATAATTGGGGTTCAAGTTGGATTGGTTTTGGTTCGAATCAAATTGTATTGTAAGTGCCTTTAGACACTGGTCATCTTCTAATATTATTCTTTAAATCTACTTTTTTGATTAAAAAGCAATTTTTTGATTTTTTAAAATAGTTAGATCACATAGTCAAAACATCCTCAAATAAAATTCAATATGAGATGCAATGAAGAACCAATTTGAACCCATATAATAATTCCAAATAAAAACAGTTTTTTGGTTCTTGAGGTTAAAATGTGTTATCCGCAAAAGAATTGCCTCATTCCATTGAATTCGTAATAAAGACCCCATGGTATTGAAACACAACCAGCTGTATTTTCTTTCCTCTTAAACACGTGAAAGTGTAGAATGTATAAATATCAAATACCATAATTGGGATTCGAGTTAGATTGATTTTGGTTAAAATCAAATTATGTTTATAAATGCCTTTAGACATTGGTCATCGTCTAGTATTATTCTTTAAATCTACTTTTTGATTAAAAAACAATTTTTTTTGTTCTTTAAAATAGTTAGATCACATAGCCAAAACATCCTCAAATAAAATTCAATGTGAGATGCAATGAAGAACCAATTTGAACCCATATAATAATTCCAAATAAATTTAAGAGGGAAACAAAATTCATTCTATACTTCAAGCAATAACACAAAAAAGGTCAAAAGAATAAACAAAAATCTTCTTTTCAAGCACATCCAAATCAAAGTCACAAAAATAGACAGTGAATATGCCAAACAAATAAAAGGTGCCTATTTCTTGTGTGGAGAATCTCCCAAGAACGGTGAGTACATTTTCCTCATTCTTCTATCAACCACGGTATTCAATTTAAAAACTGAATTTATCTTTTTTAAAATTATTCCTCACGTACTTTTTAAATTATAATCACATTATACCTAAAGCAAAACAAACTCTCATTCTAAGAACAAACTATAATTTCAATCTTCGTTGGCAAACAAAACAAAGATTGGTATTTCTATTAATAAAAGGATAATTGAATGTAAAAGCAATCACTGTGGACAACAATTGGTGAAATAAAAAAGAAAACATAATATGCATAATTAGAGTTCTCGAAAAATCTCATCTAGGACCTGTGAGGCAATATCAACTCCAATTTGATCTAGGACATGTCAATTGAAAAACAAATAAATAAGCTACCAGACCAAATAAACTCTTTGACATGATCACATAAATCTTTTGAAGTCCACAGTTTCTTTCAGTTCTAATAGGAAAAAGAATATTACCATCAGTTCCTTGTTTGAAACCCAATGTTTCTCAATCAAACATGATTTGAAGTACACGGAAACATCAAAACTGTCTGATGTGATGCATCATGTTATATAAAAAAATACTAAGATGGCTATATATATAATAGAAATGAATCGAATTTTTTGAAGAACGTAGCTATTTCATTGATTGACTTTTAGTAGAGCTCATAACCACAACTATTCCCAGCATCCACCGCAATGAAGTAAAATCTACAGAAAACTACAACAGTAACTTATAAAGTGCACTTGATTTGTCAGCTCTTCGGTCTCCTCTTCAGCCTCGTCATTATCCAGGGCATCATCTATAGCATCTAACATCATCTCAGTCTGCATTAAAATAAATGGTTTTAAGCAACTCACTCTTTTATCAGTTCGACTACTTTTAGCCCATCCGATTTTGTGTAAATTCCCAAAATTACTATCTCGAATCTCACCAGCTTTAAAAATGGCATTTTCCAATTCTCCTTCGATGGCTACATTACAAAATCGTAATGCTTTAGCGAAATCCCATCCATGCTAGCTAGGCTGATGAAATGTGTAGTGTAGTCAATTTATTTATTTATTTTCATATTCAAAAGGCAAAGGGAAAAATCAAAATACTACTTTCTGCCTAATAATCGCATTTAAACCATTAAAAAACTTCTATTCCAGAACTTGCTTATAATTCAAAAATTAAGATCACAATCAAAATTTATTGTTGAGACCATTTATTTAGTAATGATCGAGAGTGGCGGTTCAAATATAAAATAAGTTATGGCATAACCTTAAATCAATACAGGGTAAGAAATGCTAGCCTGTTAGATACTAATTTATTTCAAAATATGTTATAACTGAATATCACACGACAGTGAAACCGTGAATTCTACGCTGAAAAAGTTGGGCAATTAATGAACTGCACTGAGTATGCAAGAAAAATGAAAAAATGGCTTATGCAAGACCACATGTCAGTCCAGCCTAGTATAAATCAAAATGTTTGGATGACATTTCAGCATGCCGATTCAACCTAGTATAAACCAAATGTCTGCGTGAAATTAAGAATCATCAAACCGACCATTAACAGGAAAAAAAACTACATCATGTGAATATAATAAGCTTAATTGTGTCCATGGAGTAGAAAAGCCCATCTGAAAAGGGAAGTAAAAAAGCCAATCCAATAGCAACAAACAACCATAGTAATTGAACTTCAAATAAATTTCTCCATTGTTTTGTACTGAAAAAGAAGGAAAAAAGAAAATGATACCATATACACAAACACACATATCTGCAAAGCTTCCTAACTAAACCAATTCAGCTGGATAAATTATATGAAATAGACCCAAGACAGTGGAGGTTCGTTCTAGCCTAGGTTCCTAGATGATGAGAATTCAAAAATCCAAAAGTTTATTTATTCCCCTTTAATTAGTTGATTTTGTCAGCAATCAAGCAAAAGAATGGTTAATTCTTCCAATCTCAGCACTACATTCTGCTAAAACAAACATAGGCTGAGAAAAAAAAAGAAAAAAAAGATGTTAATAATGTCTTACCGTACAGTGAGTGTTTTTCTCTTTGCAATTGTAGACCTGCAAATTTCAAACAAATTTGAAATCAAATTACATAATATTTGGATACTTGTACTATATATAAACACGTGCCTGTGTTTTCATATAATATGAATGCAAATTAACAATTACCCGTGCTTAACTATAATTTGAATATAATTTAATTATAAAATCATCAATCTTCTTAATTATAAAAGATAATAATGTAGTAAAGATCTTTGAGTAGTTTCACCGCAAATTTCTAACATCACTAATAATTTTCATTAAATTCACTCTTAATTTCAACTAAAGGTAGCAAAAAATCTGTAGACTAAAAAATATACAAAACTAAATATTTTTTGGTCAGCCTATATACATATATATCAAAAATATATTTTCTATGACAGATAAAAAATAGAATTTAAAATAAAGGAGAAGAAAATAGTTGGGTTAGAGAGAGAGAGCAACTTAAATTTTAAATAAAGAGAGGTGGAGAGTGTCACATAACACAAATGTCTTTTCAAAATGTAACAGAGATCTCAAATTAAAGTATGAGAAGAATTCAAAGAAAAAGATTATTGATTATTGTATTCAATCCTTTTTTATCTCATGCGAATTCAGTATCATTTATATACAGGTATTCACCTCTTATTATAGTTGTATGGCTTTGGTGGCTGAGCTGCACTTCAGCTCTCTGATGCTTCAGCTGTTTGCATTACTTCGGTTGTACCTTGTTTTCTATCAATACGGGATATATCTTCAACCATTAATTTGAATCAATTCTAAACCTTTAACAGCACGGCGTTACGGTGAAGAACATAGAAATGGGAGAGAAGGGCATAGAGGGGGTGTTGGTCAAGGAGAGAGGGAGGGACAGAGAAAAAGAGCAAAAAGAAAGAGGGGAGAGCAGAGTGAATTTTTTCATTCAAACATTCTTATTAGCTTTTTCTGTGAATGATAAAATTACCTAAACAGATCTGGCGGCGTCACGGAGGCAGCGCAACGGTTATAGGATGACAGCAACAGGACGGCGGTGAGCGGCAATGAGCTCTCTCAAATGGCAAGACAAAGAGAGTTAGGGCATAAGTTTGCAGAGGGAGAGAGAGAGCACAACCTTAGATGGAAACGCACTAATGGTTGACGATGAGCGACGGTAAGCAACGATGAGAGGCGTTGAGCGGCGGCGGGTCAAGGAGGGAGGGAGAGAGGGACAGAGAAGGGCTCGGTGAAAGAGAGAGGAGGGAGAGAGTAGCGGAGTAGAAAGATGAGGAACACACTGGTACTCGGGAGGAGTATTTTTTACCGTTGGATTTTGGGAGGATGCTGATCCTCACCATTGATTTAAAATATGTTAAGACATTTTTACTAAAACTTAAAAAAAATTAGTCCTATTGTATTATATACTGGATATTGTTTGTATTTAAATGCATTATTATTATTATTTTTAGACTATTCATGCATTTTAATAATTTTTTAAAAATCTTATATTACTATAAATAACCTATATTAAAAAACACTAAATGGGAAAAAAAAGTGCAATACATAGATAATTATTTTTATTCTAAGTATTCAATTTTTTTTAAAAATTGATAGAGTTTTCTCTGTTTTTGAGATAATGCCACAGTTTGACCGTTCACAAAATAATATGTAATAAAAGCAAACAGCACAATATACACATGATCAGCTTGAATCCCAACAACAAAACCACAACACAATTAAAATTATCTAAACATCTCATGCTTACATTTAAAAATCTTCAAGTTTAATACATTGCCGGAACAAATTTCTTTAAGGCAACATGGTCCTAATTATGAATCATAAGAAAGATCAGAGAATATAAATATCAAGAGCTAAGAATCCAAGAGATTTATTTTCAATTAAAGTAATACTCTAGGATACCTAAACAATGAAATTTAAGTAAAACATTAGCAATTTTAATTAGAATTTAAGTAAACCAGTTTAAAAGGGTGAATTCTTGAATATTAAAAAATATTACCAAAAAAAGAAGGTAAAAGGTACTTAGTATTTGCTTAACGTCAAATTTGCCACTCTATAGATAACACAATTTTTGTATTAGTAGAACAAAAGAAAAAGGTCAGTAAAATCAATCCAAGCAAAAAAGTCAACAAAGGAAACTCAAGTAATCTCCATCCTTCCGAACAAATATTATTGTTTTCTATCATGATATGCTGTTTAGCAATGCAAATCGCGAACAAATATTATTATTTTCTATCGTGATATGCTGTTTAGCAATGCAAATCGTAAAGGTTATAAAAAAATGAGTTCCACCAATATCAATAGCATCAAACTACTAAAATTAGAAAACATAAATCAACCCATGTAGCAATTATTTTATCTACCCAAGACTTACATATCTAAATCCCAACACTCTATTCAACTTGTTATTATTCTAAAAAATTATAGTTAATCAAAAAAAAAATGTATACAATTAACAATTCTTAAAAGAATATAGAATCACTAAAAAAATCTACAATGGTAATTTACAACCATCTCACAACCGAAGAAATTCTTGCTAACAAAAAAGAATTATTTTTAAAAAAAGTGTAAAAAATTGTGTTAATTAGGTTAGTTTCCAACAACAACAAAAAAAAAGAAAAAAGAAAAATGGAAGCATAAGAACAACCCCAATTTGCGATGCCCTACATGGAACAAAAGAATAAAATTTTTGGAGATTTTTAAACATCTCTACGTCCTTAACACCTACGCTCTCAAACTTAGAATTTACGACTATATGCTATTCAAAACCACATGCAAACACAACCCTTAACATTCACATCCTAAAATTTAAACTTTCTGATCGATGAGGCACATACATTATGTACATATACTTCCCAACAAACATGAAAATCAAAAATTCCATCATCAAACAAAAAAATGCTTGCCAAACTCCAAATACCAAATTAGCAGTAAATGACAAAAAAAATAAATAAATAAAACATGAAAAAATGGGCCCATACATGTATGATCAAGTCAACTTCAGCAAATAAATGATCAAATGATGCTATTTTTCAATAGACTCATCCTCATCTTGCTAACATCATCACAGGTTTCATTAATTTGATCCTGAATATCAACCAAAAGAAGAAAAAATATCAAAATTGAATCATACTATTGATAATTATATAGCAGAGACAATAAAATATTTAGACTTTCGATATGCTCACTTCATTACTTGATCTGAGGGCCTAACAATATTATTCCAAACCGATTACTAATACTTAGTAAAGAGCCCACAAAAGTTTAGCCATTGGACCATTTATACAATAAATTAATTGAAAGTGCATTTATAGAGCAAACATTGTAGAGAGAGAGGTACCTTGAGTGGGAGAATTGAACCACCTTCAAAAATAAAAATACCATTTTATAAGATTAAACGCAGTCAAAGCTTGTTGAAAATTATTCATGTCTTATGTCAACTTAAATATAAAGTTTCTCTTTGAATTTTATGTGCAAGTAGAAATATTGAAAATTCTCAACCAAGAGAGTGAGGCCTATGCTCTTTCTTTCAAAAGTCACTTGTCAAGCAAGTTTTAGGATAAAAGTGCACTATGTAATATTATCCATGATCAGAGAGCTTAAGTAGCTTATATTTTTTTTATAAAAAAATCAAAAATAATAAGTATTTTAGTTGAAACTTAACAACATAAATGAGTAAATATAACCCCAAAATAAGAAACAAATGATTGAACCAAACAATTAAAGCAATGAAGAAGAATTGAATTGAAAAAGAGAGAAAAAACTTACAATACCCAAAAGCCGTAGAAATTATATTAATTATTTTTTCACATCGTACATTATCTCTATGCGCCTATATAGATATTACGCATGTCAAGTTAAAAACAAATAGATTCATATGTCTAAGAGTCCCACACGCCCGTACAGAGAGAGAGAGAGAGAGAGAGAGAGAGAGAACACTTATATTTAAATTAGAAGAACAAATATGACCATTGGGGTGCAAGCACCTTTCTTTGACTGTTCACCGCCACGAAAACAAAATTCAGAATCCCAATAATGTAACTCCATCCATCATTGGTAAACAATTTTAAATAAATCTACTAAATTGATTGTTGATGCGCAAACAATACGATCAACACATAGTTTGAGACTCATTCTCTCCACCCAAAAATAGAAGTCCCATATCTTGAGTTACATGCAATTCAAAACATAAACAAAATGAGAATCTGATTGGCAAAAAAAAAAGAAAAAAAAAGAATCTTATTTGTTGTCTCAAACATAGACAAATTATTTTTTGCACAACAGGATTGATTTACCAAAGTGAGGCATTAAATAAATATTCAGTTTTAGCCACCTAATTCATGAAAAAAATTAATACATGTCAAAAGATGTACCGACTTTTGCCTAAGCAGTCAACCCATCAACTAGTATTTTCCACCTTTCCCACCACATCCCACCACAGCACCATTATTCTTCTAGCCATTCCCATTCAAATGCAATGATATGTTGGAGAAATATTACAACATAAAATACATGCTCGGTATTTTAGAAAATATATTTTTATTAACTTTCAAATGTTACAATAAATAGAATTTATAAAAAAAAAAAATGCAATAATAACATGAACAGAATATGCAAATCGAGTGTGGCAAGCGTAGTTTTCTTAAGAATGATTCACCGCCTACCAAGGGTGTTATAGGTTTCTCCACCGGCGTTACTTTTCGAGGATAAAACGGTTGACCCAAACGTTGAAACACCTCCAATAATCGGCTGCTCGAATGTACCTCGTATGCATTTCTCTATCTCACTCTCACAGTTTTGAAATTTCAGAATTTGTCTCTCTTTTCAGTCTCACATTTTTCTTTGTCTCACCTTTCCAATTTCTTTCTTCTCCTCTCTATTCTACCCTACTCGGAGTAACAGATAAGATCTGTATATGTAGCCATTCTCTCATGGGGTTACCCATACCAAAGAAATGGTAATAAACCAAGAAATCAATTGGCCAATTAAATTCAGAAATTAATTTTGACCTATTAATTTTAGAATTTAATTTGAGGTTACAAAGAATTGAATTACTAATGAATTTTGCTAATTGAATTCATATAACCAATTGAATTCTATCTCTGCCAACCAATTGAATTCATATTGCCAACATGATCATCCTCCCCCATCTATGAAAAACGACAATAGACATGAAAATTCACCTCCAAAAACACCAAAAATGAAAATTTACATTAAGAAATAAAAAAGGACAAAATTATTCCACACACTGAAAGTTTTTTCCTGGCGCTGCCACCGGTCTATCGGTACGGAGCAAGAAAATGAAGGATCTTGAAGGAGAAATCAAAATACCAGAGGGGGAGCGTGGGCAAGAGAGACTTACAACAAAACCAATTTTGGTCTACAGATCTTGTTTACGTGGATCTGGTCGGAGTTGGCTGCGACGTGGATCGGCAGTGAAAGAGCGAGCAAGAGCAAGATCGGTCACATATCTGGTTGGATCTAGACGAAGAGAGAGATTGAAGATGAGAGAAAGAGTGAGCATCGTGAGATCAGCGATGTACGCGGCGGTGATGATCCGCGATGAGAGAGAGAGAGAGAGAGAGAGAGAGGAGAGGTCGGGTGAGAGGGCAAGGTGAGTGAGAGAAGAGATAGAGTCTCAACCGTTGGATTGCTTACAATGAAGAGTAGCCGTTTGATCAAAAGAGATAAATACTAAAGGCAATACTACCATTTTTTTAAATCATCAAGTGGCTTGCAGATTAATAGATTAGATACTCGAATTAAATAATAACAAATTAATTAAAAAATATACGATTATCATGTCCAAATTGGTAGTTATACCCAAATTAAATAAAAATTATCCTAAAAAATAAAAGATGTAAACAATTTTACTGTTTGGCTCAAATTCATTATTAGAACACATTAATTGACCAGGTCAACTATAAGAGCATACTTGCAAACCAGCAAAATTATGTTACTTGCGTAAATTTGTTAACCCATACAATTTCAAATTGCAACTAAATGTTGCTTAGGTATAACACATGCCAAAAGTTACTTTTCAAAACCATTCTTCATTTGCAAAATGAAAGCAATAAAAATGAAGCCAACAATGACAAATTCCAATTAAACCCAATTGAGTTCAAAAGTTGATTATAATTTCACATTGGGATTCCAATGGAGTGAGCGCCAAGAAGGCACTCAAAAATCTGTATGTGTTGGACAGGAGGGGGGAGGGTGAGTGAAGGAACCAAACCTAAAAAATTGTCTCTCATAATTCAAAGTTATCAATGATTAACATATTAGCTAACAATTATGTTTTAGAAGCTTACAAAATAAATGATTAAAGGAGAGATGAATAGCCAAATTCACTGTTTCCTCTACATCTATAGCTTTGAAAGCTGTTTTCAACGTCATAAATCTATATGAGAGAGATAACAGAGAGGGAGAAATGACATGTTCAAATAATTTTGATGCACTTAACTTCTCAATAAATATAAATAAAACAACTAATATTAAAAATCAAAATCAACAAATAGAATTTAACTTGAGTCCTAAAATGGAACTAAACACCAAAATAAAATCAAGTGTTACCTTATTTATACATGATTTTTGACCCTATCATAAACCCCTATGATCTCTCACCTCTTAACATAGAAACTCAATTTTTCTATTTCAAAATAAGAATATAAGGACTAATTGATGGTAATTTAGAACTTATGAGTTATGATTTACGCCTCCATACAACAACAAAAAATACAAACATGTAAAAGAGAGGCAAAAAGTGCAAAAGAGGGATTTAATCTTTCTTAAGAGAGATGAACAATGAAAGAAAAATTTGACAGCTGAAAATAGAATTTCTGACCACATTGTAATTCACATATCATTTTAGAATGATTAACCATTCAAAATCAATTTGGTTTGGGAACAATTTATCAAATGCTAATGCATACATAAATCATTCAAAATCTTATAAACTAAATTCGTTTAGAGTCATGAATAAATAAAAGCTCCAAATATTCTAGCAATACAGAACAAATCCTAGAAACTGGCCTAGCTGTGAACATCATAATAGGGTCCTTCTTGTAGTAAGATCATTTGATCTTTTTGTTGATGGGTTTAGCCACAAACATTTTGTAAGTCCTTTCATGGTAATCAAGAAATTTTGGAAAAAGAAAAAAATAAAAAAAATGAGTGGGAGTAGCATCAATTGTAAACATGATCAAACTTGAAAATATACACAAAAAAGTATATTTTATCAAAGATTGATCTCGTAGATGCTATTAAATTCAATCATTTATACCACCAACAGTAACAACTAAACCCATTTTGCATAAGATATTTTTTAAAATTAATCTTTACATAGAAATTATATCATTTTGAGCCACAGAGCACCTTCAAAACTACATTTTTAGCTTGTAGAATTCAATTGAAGCAATTTAAGAAAAAAGATTCTTCACAAAAATTCTAAGAGAAAATATTAAGAGTAAAAAACCTAAAAGAAAAATAAAGCAAAAAATGGGGTGAAAATAAATGGTTAATTGCCTATTTTTGACACATTTTTAGCTTTGAGATCAAAGCTAAAGTAGATTGGATCATTCTCATATTAGTAGATGTTTTCTTTATTGCCTATTCTTGTCAGAGTAGTTACTAACCAAATTGGCCATTTGATCCTGAATATTATAACTTCAATGGAAACTATACGCAACAGAGGCTAAGAAGAAAAAATTAATAATTTGAAGCCTTAATCTACCTGAAAAATGAACAAAGTAATCATAACATTACAATAACAGTGTGCAATAACATTGCTAGATACAATAATAATAATAATAATACAAATTAAGCAAATTCAATCCAAATTAAGAAAATAAAATACAAATTAAGCACTTTAAATTGATAAATTTCAGATTTTAAAAAATAGAAAATGAGATGAGCCAGCAAAACTGTCATAAGAGAAATGAAGCACAAAAGTTCGAAGGATCAATAAATAATGTTGAACAAAAAGATCAAAGAAAGAGAGTTAGGGCAAAAGAGGAATACCATTAGGAAGACAGTGATGAACAGTGTTCTCTGCAAACAGAAAACAAAAAACCAAAGTAGAAAACAAAAAATGAGAGAGAGCAAGAGAAATGAAGAAAGAGAGTTAAGGAAAAATACCTCCCGTTTTGGCGCGCGCGCACGCACACAGCAAGAGATAGCGCAGGCAGATCGGCGGTGATCGGTGATGATGAGCGGCGTAGAGCGAGGGATCGGAGATGAGAGGTGAGATGAGATGGAGCGAGCGCGAGCGAAGTGAGGGAGTGAAAGGCAGAGAGAGGAGTGGGAGACGACGTCTGGCGAAATCAGTGAGGAGAGCGTGACAGAAGAGATGCCGTTGGATTAGAGAGAAGATAGAGACTTGAGAGCGTGAGAGAAGACGGAGAGATCACCGATGCGACGTGCAAGCGACGCCGTTGTCGGAGAGGCATGAGGGATGAGCGACGTGAGACCAAAAAAAAATTACAGATCAAGAAAAAAATGGTTGTCAACGGCGAGAGAGCATGACCTTCGATATGAACGCTCGGATGGTCGGCAGTGAGTGGCAGTAGATGGAGGGATGGAGGGAGGGCGAGAGAGAGAGGCGCTCGGGTGAAAGAGAGAGGACGGCGACAGAAGCAGAGCAAAATGTACGCACTGGCTGATACTCGGAGGAGTATTTTCTACCGTTGGATTGAATTAAAATTTGGACGGAAAGTTGATCCTCACAATTGGTTCAAAATATGTAGAAGATATTTTGAAGAAAACAACCCCTATTTTATTATATACTAACGGCTGATGGACTCTGCGTAACTTGAATTAATTTAAAATATATAAAAATAATATATTTATTTAATATCATAAAATTTAATATTTAATATAATTTGTTATAAATTTAAAATATACATAACTTTAGACTAACAATATGATAAAAAATATATATATATCTACGTCTATTACATACCTCGGAGATTACAGGAACCGCAAATAAATTATACAATTTGTTTATTCAATTTATCCGAGCCACAACGACGGAAGGTTCTTTTCTCAAAGTATCCGAATCGGAAGGATGGAGGATTATCTGCAAGGATGAAAGATTATCCAATTGGTTGCAGTAGAAACGAAGTTGCAGAAAGGAAATTCCCAAACGGAGCAACTGAACTTCACACGGTGAAATCAAACTCAAAGCAAAGGCAAAACTGAATTTATGACGAATTGAATTTCCATGTAACATGCAAAACAATTTACCATAACGAGAGAGAGAGAGAGAGAGAGAGGCTGGAGAGAATTAACCAGGTCACTTCGGTGGTGGTTGACGACTTAATAACAATCTTTCAGCAATAATTGGTGATGGTCAACTGTCTTGATGGGATGCTGCGATGGTGAGTTGGTGGCATTTCACCGTGATGTGCTAGACAACGTCTTTGGTTTCGTCGTTCGGGGCTAAAGATGGTGATTGTGGCGAACGCGGGGTTAAGGCTTTTACTCTGCAGGCGGCAACTCTTCCCTCCCTTGGTTTCAGTGATGAGGGAGAGTTTTTTTTTTTTTTTTTTTTTTGAGTTAAAGGCTATTTTAACTTTTGTAGTTATTTTTAAGTCTATTAAATTTTAAGAATTTGATAAAAAGATGATGGACAAATTTGAAATGAAAAAATTCGGTCGGCTTCAAAAACTATTGTAGTGTTTTATTTTAAAAATAGTATAGATATAACATAATAGATAATAAGCAAAGTGTAAACCAATGGAAAAAATATATATTCTCAAATTTTGAAAGGAAGGGAATCAAAAGTTTCATTGATTTCAAATGTGTCCCTTTATAATAGTGTTCCATTTATAATAGTATAGAAGATAAAGATATATATAATAAAAAAATTAATATTTTATAAATACAAAATTTAATATAAGAATTAATAATAAGACTTATTTAATTAAGATGTAAATACAAAGTAAATATGAGTATTAATAATAGTAATGATAATAAATATATATATATACATATATAATAATAATATTTATTTAATTACAAAATAAATATATAAATTAATTAAGAGAATTAATTCAATGTACAATCGGTGCCTTTATAATAATTAATATTTAACCGGTGTTCTCTCCAAATCAGTATATTACATCAGGTTTTGAGAGTTAGGATTAGGTTACAGGAGGGACAAAAGAGAGAGAGAGAGAGAGGAAGAAAACCACAGCGCCTCACGGACACACCCAGACCCCCCGACGCCTCTGCCATACCGTCGGCCACCTCCGGAGGCGTTGTCGGCGCCGCCCACGCTGACCGCCACCGCTGGCAATCCTGTCGCCTCCCCAAGCCGCCGCCGGCGACCTCCTCTCTTCCCTCTCTGTTTCGGTATCTCTCTCTCTCTCTCTCTCTCTCTCTCTATATATATATATATATATATATATATACTCTCCCCTCCTCTCCCACTGTACCAACACCAACACCGCCACCGCAGTCACCATCTCCGGCTACCGGGGACGCCAGCTCCGGCGTCTTCGTTTATCTCTCTCGGTCTCGGTTTATCTCTCTCTCTTTCTCTCTCTCTCTCTCATCTATGGAAGAAAATCATACTTGTGTTTGTCAACAATGGAGCATGGTCGGGATGCTGATATATATATATATATATATATATATATATATAAGCATATATATAAAATATCAGATTGAGAGAGAGACAGTACCAATTCGACGTCTTTGGAAGAATTTTTTTGTGAGCGAACGCAGGCTACAGATCTTGAGCGAATGCACGCTACAGATCTAAGTTTGGATTTGGAGCTAGAGTTAGAAAGAAGGAGGGTTAGAGAGGAGCGACGAATCTTGACGGCTGCAAATTGGGATGTGAAGCAGAGAGTTAGAAAGGAGGGTCGGAAAGTGAATAGATGAATAGAAATAACTGCTGATAACTGCTTGAACTGCTTGGAACGTGGGGATATGTCGTGACAATTTTATAATTGTGTCCATTATAGTTAATCTGGAAAGTTCCAACCAATTGAAGGGCAAATTCAACAAAAGAAAATTCGGCTGGTTTCATGAATTGGGTTTGCTTTTAAAAATAGTATATATATATATATATATATATATATATATATATGCACACACATGCTGCAGTTGATCACTAGCAATTGTGTGCTAGGTGCATGCGCATAGTTTCAAAGGCACTCATCTCACATTAAATAAATTCTATAGAATTATAAGACTCACTTGTAAGAAAGAATGCGTGTATGCGCTTTGCGCTTCTTTAGAATCATATGAGGAATAGAAATTTTGTGCACCATGTGGCAAATAAGTGGTTGTGTTTTGAATTATTAAAATTAGTAACTTATAAATTATAATAGAAATTATGAGTGTTTGATAAATATTGTGATTTTTAACTGAAATAGAAAAAAAAAATACAAGTTATTGCTGTACTTGTAAGTACTTAGAAAAATTTATAACTTATAACTAAAATTAGTAGCAGAAAGCTAAAAAATATAAATAGTAATTTTGCCAAACATCCCAAGTGGGACTCTAGAAAATTTGTTTAGAAGTGTCATTGAAAAAAAAAAATACATGAGAAAAATAAAACCAAATTCTACCATAGATTTTTTTTATTTTTATAAAATAGTATATTTCTAACTCAATCATAAAACTATACTACAATTCGTTTTTTCAGATTGATTAGTGAATTGACTTCAAAGTAATAAACAAAAAGATTAGTTTAATATTAAATTATAAACTAAGTTGATTCTAAAATTCTTAATTTCACACGATATTTATTTTACTCAATAGCGTCATAGGAAAAATCCCAACATTTTTTTTAGAAAATACATAATGTATATTGTTAGTTTATAAAAATTATTGGGGTCAATTAACCCCATATAACCCCATAGTCACCTCATTATTGTCGCCCAGGAGATAGGAAATATGCACAAGAAAGCCGAAGACCCTACTTTTTCCGCTTTTGGATAAAAGAAATAAAATTAAGAACATTAGGCCTATTTTAAAATAATAATTATGGGTGATTAATTTATGTTATGTTGTTTATTTTTATTTTTAAGGATTTATGTTTTGTTTTTTGATATTTTTTATTTTTTCATTTCTCACACTAGCCATGACTAACTAAAAAGTAAAAAGTAAAAAAATTGTGAACAAAAGATCAATAAAAGAAATTTGGGGAAAATGAAAATATGTCAAATTAGTTAATGACCTAGATTTTTTATTTGTTTTTGTATTTTTAGTGACTTTTTCATTTTCTGTCATTTTTTTAGTTCTTCTCAATGCAAAAAATTAGAAAAGTTAGAAGTTTCAATTACAAACCATAAAAAGAAAAAAAAAATCAAGCCCGATAATACCATTTTAGCCCAAATTAATCCTAAACTAATACCATTGAGGGTTCAGATGTAATATGTTACTAAAAAAATATTTTGTATTGAAATGAACGGAGTCTAAGTGTATATAAATTTTCATCATATTAATTAGAAATATGAATTTTGTTACCTCAAGTGTTTTTTATTTTGATTTTGATAATTTTTATAATTTATTATTTAAGAATAAATAAATTTTAAATAATAATATTTTATATTTTCAAAATGAAAGTGTTAATACATTTTGAACAATTAAGTTGACACATTTAGCTAAAAGAAATGACTTATCTCTCAAAAGAATTAAAATATTTAAATATTTTTGCATGAGAATATCCTGTGTTGAACTCAATTGAAAAAATAAGTCAAATACCTTTAAGGCAAAGTATACTTGAAGTATATCAAGTGTGTCAATACAGTTTTATGTAAACACAAGTTTTATGAAGTTACCTATCAAAGTTTAGTGCCAATACAAACAAGTTTTATGTAAACACAAAAGAGCCATAGCTCTCAGGACTCAAAATAAGTGAACACAAATTATATTTGTGTTGACACAAAAGTGTCTTACACTTTTGTTATTAGAAATTTTGGGTCGACACAAAAAGAAATTGTGTCGACACAAAACAATCGAGGCCACATGCAGATTTTGGGTGTCGACACAAATGAAAAGATGAGTAGACACAAAAGTCCCGAGCCCTCCTGAAGATTTTTGGTGTCGACACCTCAGTCCTAATGTGCCGATACAAAAGAACTGAGGCTTCCTGTAGAATTTAGTATCGACACAAAAGGCAAGATGAGTCGACACAAATGGTCCTCCCCGAATGCTAAAGTTTCAAACGAGTTGACACCAGATTCAAATGTGTTGACACCATGATGTTGGTGAGGTAAATTGCAAAAATCGTGTTGACCCCTCAAAAAATTTGTGTCGGCCCAACTACATGAAGATCCTTACCCTATACACTTTGTGTTGACACCAAAGGAATTTGTGTCGACACCAGCGACGAAAACTCAAATTCGCTGCAGATCTCAATGGTTGAATTTTTGACATTTATGTTGGCAATATGAATTCAAGTGGCTGGCAGAGGTAGAATTCAATGGGTTATATGAATTCAATTGGCAGAATTCATAAGCAATTTAATTCTTTATAACATCAAATTGAATTCTGAAATTAATAGGACAAAATTGATTTCTGAATTGAATTGGTCAATTAATTTCTTGATTTATTACTATTCATTTAGTATGTGTAACCTCCATGAGAAAATAGCTATATATATATATATATATATATATATTATCTGTTATTCTGAAGACACAGAACATAGAGGAGAAGAAAGATACTGGAAATGTGAGACTGAAATAGCAGAAAAGAGAGACAAATTCTTAGATTTCAAAACTGTGAGAGTGAAAGAGAATATGACAGACGAGGTACGTTCGGATAGCCGATCCTTGGAGGTGTTCCAACGTTCGGATCAACCGTTTTATCTTGAAAAAGTGACGCCGGTGGAGATACCTACAACATCTTTGATATGCGGTGAATCATTATTAAGGAAACTGCGTTTGCAGGACTCGATTTACATATTCTGTTCATGTTATTTCTGCAATTTTATTTTCTATAAATTTTGTTTATTGTAATCTTTGAAAGTTAATAAAGATGTATTTTTTAGATCACCGAACATATATATTGTGTTATAATATTTTTCTAATAATTTATTGCTCCCACCTATCTCCAACGGTCATGAATGCACAAGAGTTTATATAAGGAGTAACTTCTCAATATTTACTAAGGCTGGAGACTTACGTTTACTGCTCTATTGCTTGAATCAAACTCAGAATTCTCAAGCCTCCACTTATTACTGAATCTCCAGCTCTTGTTCCTCATTTCTCATTATTTTCTCATTTATTGTAAATTTTTTCTGTAAATAGAGTGAGTATTCCTTATTTATACTCTTTATTTATTGTATTTAAGGGTGAGTCACATTTTATCTTTTAAGCGAGTGAGTAAATCTCATCAAAGAAGAGTTCAAGATATATTAGAAAAAAACAGGAGTTTGTTTTCATAAGATCTTCTTGAAACTATGTTAAGCTTTTGAATGTGCACGTAAACATTCGAATAACTCAAGCGAAGTCTTGAAATTGTAAAGACTTGGAATGCGCCCGTGAAGCATTTTATATAGTGGAAATATTCTAGAGAAAACTTGAGAAGTGAATGTAGACTTGGAAGAAACCGAATCACTATAAAATTCTTGATGTCTAGTTCTATCTCTCTATCTCTAATCTCTTTAATATTTGCATTGCTGTAATATTTGATTATCTATCTTTATTTGATTGCAATATTAAAAGGTTTTCAAATTTTTTTTTAAAATTATTATTTATTTTTTAAAATTCAATTCATCCTCTCTTAGATTGCTTAGAACTAACAGATTTTTTTACCTCGGAGTTAATATTCTTATTGAGTTTGTAATGCCTGCATGAATATGAACACACGAGCAGATGCAAGAGGGCTTTCCAACAACTGAAAGAAGAACATGAAAAGCTCAAAACGAAGCTCCAAGCTTACTTTCAGGTATCCTTTCCTTTTCTCTGGTTTGCATCTAATTCTTATTTTTATATATACATTATGAGAGTGTTTAGTACAATTAAACTTACGATAAAAGTTGATTATTGACAAGCAAAAACCAAAAGTATTATATAAATGCGACTTCTCACTTCTTTTTTTTTTTAAAAATCTATTTTTTTTGTCTATAAATTAAAAGCATATATCTGTTGTGACAAGTAAACATTTAAAATAGAAAGAAATAAAAAAGACCATGTTTGATTAGGAACTAGAGAATGAAATTAAGTTAGTAATTTGGTGGGCCCGAAGTTATTTATTTGAGAAAATAGATTAAAATTAGTAATACTATTGGATTGAATTTAATGCCTAAATTTCATTTATACTGCTTTCACATATAGATCACTTTTATTTTGAAGGGTCAATATTTTGAGAAAAGAAATACATCTTTAACCTACTAATTTTGTGAAAAATAAGCATATCATTAGATAGCCCACTCTTTAAAACAAACAAAGACAAATTGTATGAGAAACATATAATTAATTTACTCACTATTAATCTCATTTCTTAGTAATCTCATGAATAATTTTGTTTCATTACCAATCTCACTAATTCAATACCCATAATCAAATGTGGCCAAAAAGTTTTGTCAAACATTCTTAAATATATATTGAGTAATGCTACTGAGACTAAGAGATAAATCAAAATTAACAGACCTACCTAGGTTAATGATTAATCTCCTTATTAGACTAAGTAAAATCAGAAAAATAACGACGGACTGCGTGATTAATTTCAACTTTATTTCTTGTATGAACATCATTTTGGCATGTATATTTGTAATCAGTATAAACTGATGTTATATTTTCATTAACTTCTTTAGCAAGCCAGACAAGCTGGACCAATTGAGACCGCAAGTAGTCCCCAAGTAAGGGATCAACCAAAGTGATCGGGAGCGGTATGACCTGATTGGCGAATTTTTATCTGTATATAAACATTTTAGTAATACTATGTATGCAGACTTTCAACAATACAAATTAAATTTTGATTATTCATTTACGCTAAAATACAACGATTTATCCACAACACTAATGAATTTCAGTACAAATGAATGATCAAGATTCAATTTATATGACATTTGTAATTAGAAAGTTTGTATCTTAAGCATTTTCTTAAGAATCTATCATTCATCGATTTTCTTCCCTATAAAAAATAAATGCAAGGTTGTAGTACTACTAGGGTTTGTGTTGTAGGCTTCCATGAATGTAAACTCTGTATATTTTGATCAATTAGTGGCGTTGGAAGTTTTATGCAAGTGTAGAAGTGCAAGAAAAATTATCCAGGCAATTAAAGAAAAGAGTTTCTAGATACATATTGTTTTGTTTGGTACAATCACAAGTACAATTTTTTTCTGCATCACGTATAAGTGTTCAATACATATGGTCAGGGTCCTAAATAAAAAAGTGTATGTATTTAGAATTTTCTATTAATCAACTCCACACTTCATCTTGGTATGAAAAATAAGAAAATTATAAAGGCTTTTTAAATTGTCACAAACTCTTTAACTTGATATATAAAATTAATACAATCACTTCAAATTTAATTGATATATTTTTATATTAGATGATTTAAGATAGAAATTTACAAAGGGTATTTCAGTCAAAGATTCAAAAAAATAAGTTTTAACGCGCAAAGTCTATAAACAAAAAATTTAACACGTAAGATCTAATTGTGTAATTTCTCTCGAAAATACTCAACAAATAGAAAAATTTATCTGTTTTGCATAACAAACAGATAAATTTATCTGTTAAGAAATATTATGCAGAATAAGAAATAGTAAACGGCCTATAAATTAGACTGTTCACAAATTTTTCGATTTATGAAAACATAATACGAGTTTAACTGAAACTAAAAATAATATGTAGTATTTTTCTTCCTTGATTCCATATCTATAGTTATTTTTAAATTTTTATAAGAAAGATTATTAGAATTTAAGTTTTTTTATTTAATATTTTATACGACAAATCTTAGTTTCAACCTAATAAAGTACGAACAATCATCAAGAAGTTGAAGCCAAAAGCTGATCATGCAACAAACTCTATTTTGCATGGTGTCAATTCCTTGATGGATGAAGCACCAATAAATTAAACGGAAAACATTTTTATACATGTTCGAAATCAAAATTGACCACAAGAAGGGGATCAACTCGAGAAAGATTTGACTTTTCTGGATATAATTAATCAGCAATCTTTGGTTTTGTTGTGTTTGGGGACCTCTTCAAATAAGAGAAGTTTCGGATCTGAAGCCATTCTTTTGGTGCTACTACACTAAAACGCAAATTCTCATAAAAAATGACAAAAAAAAGCCAGAATCGTAGATGGAGATCCTCGATGAATATCAAACACAAAAGAATCGAATCAAATTGAATCGAACCGAATCGAATCGAATCAATGTAGGAATCTTTTCTTCATTAGAAAAAATCTAAATATAATTTACATAGATATTATAATTATTTGTATTATTTAATGATGAGTGATACATAAAGAATATATATATATATTATATTAAAAGAATATTAGTGAAAACTCACATATTTTGTGAATAGATACCTATTATAAACGGATACTATTAGTACTCCTTGATGTAAGGGTGCCGTTGCCTATAAATAAAGATGGATTCCTAACCTAGCTTTAACAAAAAATAACTGTGATTTATTAACGGTCTTCATCAATATAAGAGTACAAGTTAGAAGATTCACTTTATAAGTACAGATTTATTTAAACACTTGAACAATCATAGTTGAAGGTACTTAATTTATATTTTCGGTGCGTACATATATGTCAATTTTAATTACATTAATCTAATCCATTTTTGCTTATGAGAGAGGAAGCCAAGGTGCAAGAGCGAGAAGTTGCCCTTTCCGCCCTGTCCTCGTTTCTTACCCGAGCCCTTGTGAGAGCAACGCCAAACAGTGAATGCTCAAGTGCACCAAATGATGCCAATCCCACGCAGCACTGCATTGCAACACTTGTATAATGTGCATACACCGAATTGTACATTCCAAAATATAGCATTGTTGGAAGAAATTTTAGAGCTGCCCTTAATAGCTCCTTAGAAGCCAAACCTGCTTCTTTGACTTCGCTATCCCTGATAACACCCACAATAGCCGGCAGAGTAACCGAAAGCAAGTGGAATACGCAAAAATCAAGAGGGTATTATGGTTCAATAAAGAGTAAGCCACTGTTTAATGTTCACAAAGTTCAGCATGCTTATATACGAGTAATATGATGTATATGTATATGGAGAGAGAGAGAGAGAGAGAGAGAGAGAGAGAGATTATACTAATCACAGGAAACAAAGAAATGGGAATGCTTAGGTGAATAATAATTTTTTTTGATATCTTAGAATACCTGGATCAATTTACGTGCGTTTCGATTAATTTTTAAAGAATTAATTTTACTATCAACTAACAAAGAGTTTAATTAAAATCGAGGTAAAGTCTCGTATAAATAATCTCTAAATAATTAATATCAGCTAGCTAGAAGATTTTGAATCTAAGATGTTAATTGGAACGAGCAAATCCCAAAATCTCAGATTTTGATCCCAGGCTAACTCCTTAACTCCTTAACGTTAAGTTAAGTGAATAATATTATTTTTTTATTAATTTAAATTGCAAATTTGATTGTCAAATACATAATAAAATCGGCAGTTTTAATTAATAGACAAAATCGGGTTAATGTGAATTCTCTCTGATTGTTTTAAAGTACAAATTGCTTTGGCAATACAGAAATGCTATTGAATATTTATTCAGAAAATCTATCATAAAACTTATTTAGAAATTCAAAATAAATATTTTAAGTTTAATTGTGTGTGCTGTAAGTCATATTTCAAATTAATTTAAATTACTAATTTTAAATTTTGATAAATTTTCTAAGTATGCAACAATAGTACTGCTTTGGCAATGGGCTTCTCGGTGAACCGATTGAGAGGAGCAATTATTCAACTTTCTTCGAAAGAGTCTAATTCTTGCTTAAATTTTATAATTATTGATATATTTAATAAAATTTATTATTTATTATTTTTATTTTATCTAACACGTGAATGTATGTTATTAAGTGATTTAAATAAAAATAAAGACAAAAAAAAAGTAAATACATCTTGTAATATTGTTCAGAAGTTATAAAAACAGATATTCCTTCTTTTTGAAAAATTATTCAGTATTATGGAGTAAAGAGTGTTATCACTACTCTTGATAAATAAAAAATATTAATGCACTAACTGGATCACTACTTACTTAACAAGAATAGGTTACCATTATCCCACTTAAAATGTTTCCTACTATATAATTAAATAAAATTATAAGGCTATGTTTGTTTTGAAAAAAAGGATTAAGTGGTATTTAATATCCCCGCACTAACAATTCTAGAATAGTATATTCAATACATTGTTAATGTCTCATATTATCCATTCACATGTTTGATTATTTCATAGGACATGACAAATTAAAAAATAAATCTTATTGTCAAATAACAATAATACCCGATCTAATTAAAATTCAGAAAAATGAAATTAAGTTTTCTGAACTTTGCAAACTGTGAAGCTAGGCTATAAGGTTATGTTTGTTTTGAGAAAAAGGATTAGGGGATATTTGGTATCCCCTCACTAATAATCTTAGGATAATATATTTAATACATTGTTAATTCTTCTTTTTATTCATTCACATGCTTGATTATTTCTTAGGACACTAAAAATTATAATATTTAATCTTTTATTTGTAAATTAAAAAACAAAATTTATGCATAAAATGATAATAATACGCTACACAACTATAACCAAATCAACGTAAACCAAACTAAAAAGCAAATATTTTTTAAAATATAAAAAATATAAAAAAATAGTTTTCAAAGAAAAAAGAAAAAAAATATTTTTTAAAATAAAAGAAAAACAAAAAATAATTAAAAACCAAATAAGTGGTTTGGAAAAATATAGAAAAAACAGAATATAAAAATAAAATAGTTAAAAAAAATTAAAACAGGTTTTTTTCAATAAAAGAAAAATACAAAAAAAGAAAGTTTCTTAAAAACAAAAAAAAAACAGTTTTTAAAATAAAACATATATAAAAAACAGTGTTTAAAATAATTAGAAAACATACTTTAAAATAAGAAATAATAAAAAACATTTTTAAAAATAATAATAATAAACAGATTTATTTAAAAAAACAACAAACAGTTTTTTTTAAATGATAATCTATTTTTTATAAATAAAAAATAAATTATTTTTCTAAAACTAATAATAAAAAACTTTTTTTCTAATTAAAGAATATATAATATTATTTTAAGAAAATAATAATAAAACTTTTTTTTAACATTTGAATATGGATTGGATTGTCAATCTCACCCCTTCTCCTAGGATTGAATTATTTCATATTTATGGGTTTAAAAATTCGTTTCGGATAATGTATATGGCACAATTAATTACAATCAATCATGAAATACAAGATTATTAATCCAATCCCAAGTTTATTTTTCTCAAAACAAACATGTCCTAAGAGTATGTTTAATTGACCAAATTAGACGTCAAAAAATTATATAATCCTTGTTTAAATTTAATAAGTGGTAGGAGAATTATGAATATTAAATAATTAATTTTACAAAATGTGAGATACCAATGCTTAAGAGAATATATATGTATTAGTCATAAAAAAAAGAATATATATCAATAATCTATTTATTACTAATTTTATGAATTACTTATCAAGTAAAATTATATATATTTTTATTATTAATTTCTTCCATCAAGATCTAAAAACACTACATAAATAATAACATATTGTGCTCTAAAACTACCAAATAATTACTCGTGCCTTTTAAGATCTTTCGTGTGAGAGGAGAGGACCTTCTGTTAGTGGAAATCTCCATTTCCTTCCTTCACACCAAAACGTCCCCATTCGTTGTCTCTCTCTCTCGCTCATCATTTCTCAGTTCTCTCTCTCTCTCTCTCTCTCTCTCCATTACATAAACCCTCCCCGGCCATCACATATAGGCATTATCATCTGACAATAATTCTCTGATGGATATAAGCCCGTTGCATCGACAAGTTGCTGAAATGAGGAAGGCCCTTTTTGATGAGGTTTTTCTATTGTATTAATTGTTTTAGGTTTCTTGCTCACTAAAAGAAATCCAAGATCGTGATACTTTCTCTTATATAAGTCTTGCTGTGAGATACATGCATGTATGCATTCGGTACAATGCACGATAATTAATTTATTTATTGACATGCATGCATTCAAGAACATAGTCGTTGCTTGTGTGTGTCAGAGAGAATTCTCTGGACTAAAGTGTTCTAAATGGCACTATGATATCGAATAATATGGATCGATGCTGGCAAATATCAGTATTAGAGGTCTCAAATCAAGATACGTATTAACCGAGACGATCTTGATATGGGTATAGATATGTGTTGATCCATTTACTTCGTGTGTGTGTGTATATATATGTATATGTGTGTGCGCGTTTCCTCACTTCTTGCTTGGAAGTTGATTTGATTTGATTTTTTAAAAAACTGTTTTGAACTGTGTATTGGAAACGGAAAACTGAGTATCAGCCGTGCATTCAAGAACATACATGTCACTTGTGTGTCTGTGTGAGAGAGATCAGCGAATTCTCTGGAAGCAGGGTGTATACGTAAATTACGTATTGCATATGAACTGGATATGTACTAGGGTTTTAAATTGCGGTATTCGTATCAACAATAGGCATTCATCAATATATACGATTATATATCTGTTGATATTAGATGCTATTGATTATCGAAAATTCAAAATCTCAATATGTATTAGCCTCGATATGTATCAACTAATACAATCTTGATATGTACGTATAAATATGTGTAAGTTTTTTCAGTTCTTGTTCAGAAGTTGATTTGATTTAATTTGATCTGATCGATTTGATTTGATTTTAAAGATGTTTTGAACTTTGAATTGGAGACGGAGAAATTAAACTGAGTATTGGCGGTGGAAATATTGGTATAGGGATTTCTTGACGAACAATTTGTTCAGCTGGAAGAATTGCAGAACAATGCGGACCCTAATTTCTTGGAGGAAATTATTACGTCGTTCCATAGGAGTTCAAGTCAATGGATTCTCAACATAGAACAAGAATTGTAAGTCAAATATTGATGATGATCGATCGCTGCTCGATCGAATTGATCTTTATTTATTTGAATAATTAATTGTATATTAATTAAAAATAAAAATATACAAAAGAATTCAATCTTTATTTATTGATTAATTTAATTAACATTGGAAATATCCATCATAATCTATAAGGATCGATCCATGTCGATGACGCTAATGGTGAAAAGAGTAGTTGTAGTCCGAGCAAAAAAAAAAAAGAAAAAAGGAAAAAAAAAAAGTAGTTGTATTGATATTAGTGTTCTTGGAATAATAATGTTTTTAATTTACTGCAGGGAGAAGAGCCCTCTGAACTTCCCTAAGTTGGGCAATGTCATACACAGCTTCAAGGGAACTTCTTCCAGGTAAATCTATACTAATTTATATTTATCCTACTATAATAAGGACCCGTTTGGGATAATTGCTTATTTACTTGTTTTAATTGGATGATTTTTGTTTTAGTAAATTTTTTTCATCATTTAGTTAAATTATTATATTTTTCAAATTCTCTTATAGAGTCGAACCGAAAAAGTAAATTTTTTATTAAAATATAAAAAAATTTTAAAAAAATAAAAATAAACCAAAATAAACCAATAAGTCAAATTTTATGTTACGTATTTTTGTCTTTAGTGACTTTTTTTTATTTTTCAATCAATTTTTTTTTTACTTTTTCAGTTCTTCATTGATACGATTCAAAAAAATAAAAAAATTAAACGAAAGGTAAAACAAAGTTCTAAAAAACAAAAATAAACAAGATTAATGAAATTTAGCACAAACAAGGCATAAGTAAACACCTAAGTTGGTAAAGACTTTTGTGATTTTTATTTATTAAAATCCAAGAATAACTTGATATTTATATTCTTTGTATTCTCTTTTAAAGTGATTAAAAATATAAATTATAAAATTTTAACCGCTCACAATTCACGACTCACGCATAACACGCGGACACAATTATATAAAGGGAGAACACTCATTTTGTATTTTTCTTAAAATGAAACCTTGTGAAATTTAGTCAGCAAAAATACCGTTAGTGACTTTTTGTTTTTTCCAAGATACCTATCAAATTTTTCCTTCATCACATAATTTTTAAATTATAATTATTTTTAATTGAAAAGTTAAATTATTTTATTATTTAACTTTCTAAATTTATTTTAATTCTTTAAATATACACTTGAACACGCATGCGTGTGTCAACCGCTAGTATAAAAAAAAGTAGAGAGATATCTCTCTATGCTCTCCCGTCAGTAAAATGAATTTACTTCGATTACTCAAACTATTTTTTGATTGTCTCAGTGTGTAAATTATTTATGCAAAAAAATAAATTGAACGAATATTGTTAAATATCTAAACAAAAAATATTCTTATTAAATAAATAAATTGTTTAGATATTAAACAATAAATATCTTTGAGAATCGAATCCATACAATTTTAAAACACTTAGAATTAAGTACACTACTATAATAGGAAATTCTTTTTGAAAAAAAAAGGTGTCAGCCTCCCCTAGACGGTTCTTAAGGCTCATTTGAGTTTTTTTTAATGTTTTTATTTTAAAATATTTATATTTTTGAAATTTTCTTGTTTTAAAAAATGTGAAATGCTAATTTTCTTTTTGAGAATATGAAGGTTGTTGAGAAAAGATAAACCAGCTAGTTTTCAGTTAAAATGCGATTTTCTTTTATTCCTAGCCATTCTTTAAAAAATTGGTTAATTTTTTAAAAATATTTCAAATTAATACTATTATAATAATAATCTTTTTCTAAAACTTGGAGTCTGCTGCCCCTGAATGCTCAGTCCATCCTTGTATCCCCCATTTGGGACACTTTTATTTTTTGTTTATTTTCATCTTTTTGGTTTTTTTCTTTATTTTGGGTAAAAAACTTGATGTATTTTCCAATTGTTTCGATGCGGGAACTAAAAACCTAAAAAGTGTGATAAAAATATTTTTAAAAAATTTAAAAGATAAGAACAAGCAACGTAAAATTTAGTTTATTAAATTATTCTTGCAAGTTTTGAGTTTCTTTTTTCATATTTTAATCTAATTTTCCATTTTTCTAGTTTGTCTTGATAGAAAAATCTGAAAAGTATAATAATTAACTAAATAATAAAAAATTCATTTAAAATTAAAATAAATAAAATAAAATAAATAAGTAATTATCTTAGACGGGGCAGGTTTGGCTTTAACATACCATCAATTTCTCATTCCGAGCAATTACTCGATAGCCCCAAATACTATGTGACATTGCTTACTTGGTGTTTTTATCTAATAATGTAGCGGAAAACACTGTGGGTAAAATAATATTGACCCACTTTTGTTGAATAAATGAAAAATAAAGATAACTAAGTTAATGTACATTAACTATTTTTAATTACCAAATAAATTGCGTGTTAATGATATCCTACTGCATAGTATTATAAGATTACCTAATAATTTGCCCTTTCATTTGAGTGCAGCATTGGAGCGGTGAAGGTTTTAAATGCGTGCCTAGAGTTCACCGAGTACTGCAGAGCGGAAAATGTAGAAGGGTAATTATCCTCCACTTTATTTCTTAATTACCACGACATTCCACGGATGGCTTAGATTGAAATTGAGTCATATACCGCTCTGATCATCAATTTTATATATATATATATATATATATAAATATATATACACACGCTGCAGTAGATAATTAGCAATTGTGTGCTAGGTACATAGTTTTGGACACCCTCATTTCACATAAAATAAATTCTATAGAATTATGGGACTCACTTGTATGTGCTTAGTGCTTCTTTAGGACCGTATGAGTAGTAAAAATTTTGTGCACTAGGTGACAAATTTGGTGTTTGAAATTACTAAAATTAGTAATTTAGAAATTGTAATAGAAGTTATGAGTGTTGGATAAAGATTGTGACTTGTAGTTAAAATAGAAGAAAAAAATAATTACAAGTTGTATATGAAATTGTGAGTATTTGAAAAAAATTTATAACTTAATAACTAAAATTAATAGTGTAAAATTAAAAACTATCAGCAGTAGTTTTGTCAAACACCCCATGTGAAACTCTAGAAAATTTGTTTAGTAGTGTCATTAGAAAAAAATCGGTGAGGAACATAAAACCAAATTCTACTATAGATTTTTTTTTATAAAATAGTATATTTCTAACTCTATCATAAAACTATACTACAATTCGTTTTTTTCAGATTGATTAGTGAATTGACTTCAAAGTAATAAACAAAAAGATTAGTTCAGCATTAAATTATAAACTAAGTTGATTCTAAAATTCTTAATTTCACACGATATTTATTTAACACAATAGGGTCATAGGAAAAATCCCAACAATTTTTTTTTTGAAAATACATAATGTCTATTGTTAGTTTATAAAAATTATTGGGTCAATCGACCCCATAATCACCACATTATTGTCGCCCAGGAGATAGGAAAAATGCACAAGAAAGCGGAAGACCCTATTTTTTCTGCATTTGGATAAAAGAAAAAAAATTAAGAACTTTAGGCCTATTTTAAAATAATAATTATGGGTTATTAATTTATGTTATGTTGTTTATTTTTATTTTTACCGATTAATGTTTTGTTTTTTGATATTGTTTATTTTTTCATTTCTCACACTAAGATTAACTTAAATGTAAAAAAATTGTGAACAAAAGTTAAAAGAAATATGGGGAAAATGAAAATATGTCAAATTAGTTAATGACCTAGATTTTTTATTTGTTTTTTGTATTTTTAGTAAATTTTTCATTTTCTGTCATTTTTTAGTTCTTCTCAATGCGAAATTTAGAAAAGTAAGAAGTTTTAACTAAAAAACATAAAAAGAAAAAAAACCAAGCCAGATAATACCATTTTATCCCAAATTAATCCTAAACTAATGCTATTGAGGGTTCAAATAATATGTTACTAAAAAAATATTTTACATTAAAACGAACAAAGTTTAAGTGTACATAAATTTTCATCATATTAATTAGGAAAGTTGATTTTTTTACTTCGGAGTTAATATTCTTATTGAGTTTGCAATGCATGGATGAATATGAATACACGAGCAGATGCAAGAGGGCTTTCCAACAACTGAAAGAAGAACGTGAAAAGCTCAAAACGAAGCTTGATGCTTACTTTCAGGTCTCCTTTCCTTTTCTTTAGTTTGCATTTAATTCTTATTTTTACATATACATCGTGGGAGTGTTTAGTATAATTGAATTTAGGAAAAAAATTGATTATTGACAAACAAAAACCAAAATATTATAAAAATGCGACTTCTCACTTCCTTTATTTTTTTGAAAAAAAAATCTATTTTTTGTCTATAAATGAAAAGCATATATCTGTTGTGACAAATAAGTTAACATTTAAAATAGAAAAAAAATAGAAAAGACTATGTTTGATTAGGAATTAGAGAATTAAATTAAATTAGTAATTTGGTGGGCCCAAAGTTATTTATTTGAGAAAATAGATTAATGTTAGTAATACTATTGGATTGAAATTAATGCCTAAATTTCATTTATACCGCTTTCACATATAGATTACTTTTATTTTGAAGGGTCAATATTTTGAAAAAAAAACTATATCTTTAACCTCTAATTTTGTGCAAAATAAGCATATCATTAGATAACCCACTCTTTAAAACAAGGACAAATAGAATGAGAAACATATAATTAAATTACTCACTATTAATCTCATTTCTTACTAATCTCAGGAATAATTTCACTTCATTACTAATTTCACTAATTCAATAACCATAATCAAATATGGCCAAAAAGTTTTCACAAATATTCTTAAATATATATTTGAGTAATGCTACTAAAACTAAGAGATAAACCAAAATTAACAAACCAAACTAGGTTAGTGATTAATCTCTTTATACGACTAAGTAAAATCAGGAAAATAACAACCAATTGCGTGGTTAATTTCGGTTTTATCTCTTGCATGAACATCATTTTGGAATGGATATTTGTAATCACTATAAATTGATATTATATTTTCATTAACTTCTTTAGCAAGCAAGACAAGCTGGACCAATTGAGACCTCGAGTCATCCCCAGGATCAACCGAAGTGATCAGGAGCGACCTGACCCGATTGGTGACTTTTCATATGTATATAGACATTTCAGTAATACCATGTGTACAGACTTTCAACTATACAAATTAAATTTTGATTATTCATTTATGCTGAAATACACCGATCACATATGAATTTTAGTGTAAATGAATGGTCAAGATTCAATTTATATGACATTTGTAATTAGAAAGTCTGTATCTTAAGCATTTTCCTAAGAATCCATCATTTCATTGATTTTCTTCCATATAAAAAATAAATGCAAGGTTGCACTACTACTAGGGTTTGTGTTGTAGGCTTTCCAAATGTTCAACGTTGAATAAAACAGAATGATTTTCTTCCATATACATAATGGGTGTTTGTTTCTAGCTAGTGTTTAATTTGTTTCAGCTTAAATTTTGTTTTAGTAAATAATCTAGATATAAATTAAAAATATTCAAACAATTATACTTACAACTTTTTGCTTGTAATTTTTTATTTTAAATTAATAAATAATACAAAATTTACTACTTGAAACTATAAATTCACTACTTTAACAAATATTAGTAATTTTTTTTATTAAATTCATATTCATATCTTTTTAACTATAACCTATAAATTTATAATTTAAGCTACACCAAACACCCTTGAGTTATTGTTTCAATTATAGCTTTTTAGCTTATAGTTCAACTAATGTTTTTAGAAAATACAAATAAACGTGGAGGTTATCATTATTTAGTTACACCTTCCACTTCTAAATTAAAAAATATAAATTCTATTATTAAACAAATTTAAATATGTGTGCTTATTGTCTTTTGTTTACATCTTTTAATTTTAAATTAGCAAACACAAATTTTACTACTAAAAAAGTTTAAATAAGTGTCCTTATAATTGTTTTGCTTATAACTTGTGATTCTAAATTAATAAACATAAATTTTATTATTTTAAGCTATAAGTTTATAACTTGAACAAATATTTACAACTTTTGTTTAAATTCATAATATTATATTTCTAGTTGTACTCCATAAAATCA
>JAOTRH010000018.1:14349119-14388674 GCA_034768845.1 Heliamphora exappendiculata | reverse complement strand
GGGTTCACTTGTTCGGTTTTTGATTTCCATCATACACTGACTCGTACTCTCGATCCCATCACACCACGGCTGGAACGCTAAAACCATGATTTAGGGTTCAATTGTTATTGCAATCTTCTTCTTGTTACATTGTTGAGATTTGTTTGGTGGGTAATTGATGAGATTTGAAATTTGTTAGTAGGAAGCTTGGGGAGTCAATAAGAACTGTATATGAGCCGGGTGGTATTCATCCAGTTGGTCTCAGAACTTTCAAATGGTGATATATTCCTTTTTTTTTTGTTTTCTTGTCTAGCAAAACAAGAACTCTTCATGCAAGCTTTCAAGATGCACTCCTTTCCAAGGACCATTGTAATTCATCATAAGTGCCTTATTTCTGACTAGAGTAAGGAAGTTGTTAATGTGGAGCCCCCAATGGTTTATGTGGGGAAAGTCTTGTCCTAGGTTCACAGTATGCTATGTATATCGTATTCAATCATGAATTAAGCAATAATAAGCTTGCTCATAGTTAAATGTAAAAGGAATATTCTTTTATTTAATTTTGGAACTAGAAGTTCTGCATGTGCTATTTAGATGCATCCCGTGTTTAATCATAATTATACAAAAGAAAAATGTGTCAAAAATCTAACATACTATTTAAATTACAACCATAACTCTCTCTCTCTCTCTCTCTCTCTCTCTCTCTCTCATGTGTATGAAAGAATAAACATGGATATGTAGTCGATAATGGATTTATTACAAAATAAGCTTTTACATAAATGCACTAATTGGACTGAACTTTTTTGTTGTATAACATTTGATTTTTGATTTTTTTGTGCACGCCCATCTGTGTGTGTGTGGACAAGCCTCTTGTAATGTACAAAGAAACATAAACGGCGAATCGGAAGTGTGGAAAAGGTTTTTCTTTTTCTTTAAATGTTGTCCCTATTGCAGCAAATTTGATTTTTCTTTGACATCTGGGTTTTTACATTATGCCCGGAATATCAGATAAATACTAAATAGTTTCATGTCATTTAGCTTGCCCTTGGAGTAGAGTAGTTGAGAAAATGTGAAAAATCACATTCTTATTATCATGTTGTAAATGATGAAATTTCCATTGGTCTTGCAGGATCATCTCGCCACAACTCGTGATCCTAAAAGGGTGATCTGAGCCTTGACGATGAAGCAGTGAAGGATCTTTTTTTAACTTCAATAGCAGCATATTTAAGTTTGAAGCATTTTTTTAAAAAAGAAGGTTACATATTCTTTTGCAATAATATTCCAGCCCAGATCTTAAAGAAGGACGTTCCCTTGAAAACTGCATTGTATTTGATAAACTTGGGGGGGGGAACTATCGTCATGCTGGAAATAAGGGTTGAGAAGTTCTAGGGCCTTTTTTTTTTTTTTTGGGTACAGGAGGCATAGAAAAGTGAGAGAATGTGGGCTCCCTTTGGTAGAATGGTTTATTTATTTATTTATTTATTTATTTTATTTTGTTTATTTTTCATTTTTAATGAATTTTTTTAATTGTTTGGACAAATTAATATATTTTTCTGATTCTTTTCATCAAGACAAGTTATAAAAGTGATTTTTTTATTAAAATATAAAAAAATAAGAATGACAGAAATTAGCTAATAAGTTAAATTTTATGATTATTTATTTTTATTTTTAGCAATTTTTAAAATAGATGTTCTTATCGAGACGATTTGTAAAAGTTTTTTTTTTTAATTAAAAGATGAATAAAATTTAGTAAATATAAAAAAAGCAAAAATCTTAAAATTTATCTCAACCAGGCTGTGGGCACCGATGGTGATGAGATATCTTTCTGAACTTGTAACGAAATTGTGGAGCCGTATATTTTGTTTTCCTTTTTATTTTTTATTTTTTGTTATTTAAATTTGTCACTCCTTTTTCTTGAACTATTCATGGCATATGATACTATTCATCTTTCAAAATAATAATAATAATAATAATAATAATAATAATAATAAAACATCAACTTATGAGCAAAAACGACACTAAAAAATGCACTAACTAATCATAAGTTTTAGTAGGTTCTACGTGTGGACTGCAGTTTATTACACTAGTGAGTAATTGGTATATTTTTAGTACATTTTTTAGTATGCAAAGCATTTATCGAGCAAAAGATTGGAGATTGGAGATGTTTGGCAAAGATACTATTCATCTTCCAAAATAATAATAATAATAATAATAATAATAAATAAATAAATAAATAAAAAAAAAACATCAACTTATAAGCAAAGGCCACACTAAAAAAATGCACTAACTAATCCTAAAAAGTAAAAAGTAAAAAGTAAAAAAAAATTTAACCAAAAACAAAAGTTCAGAAAATACCAAAATAAGTCAAAATAAGCTAACAAGTCAGGTTTATTTTCATCTTTAATAAATTTTTTTCTATTTTTAGCCAAAAAAAATATTTTTTCTCAAAAAGATTATTTTTTTTTTCAATTTCTCTTATCGGGACAAATCAAAAAGGAAAAAAAAAAAAGAAAAACAAACTGATCAGAAAATGAAAAGAAAATCGAGAAAAGAAAAAAAAAAGAAGCCAAATGACCAAAATCTAGCCCAAACCAAGGGTTTAGGGTAAAGGAGAAGAAAACCTAATGGAAGCGAGAACCTTCTGCACTATTTTTTGCCTAGTATGGTGTATGAACAAGCTTTACCTCTGCATGCATCAACAAAAACACAAATGGGAATTAGAACCATACACCGTAAACAATCCATTACAATCCCCTTAAAAAAATGTGTTTATGTATACATAAACATCCACAAATTTTAAGTATTCTAGTCATTGCAAGGAAATGAAAATGATTTGCAATGCCAAGTATGCACATCAAATTATCAATTATCTTTGAAGGATTACTCAATAAGGTTTAGAGGAAGCATCTTCAATGTTGCTCTATGACTGAGTTTCCATGGTAGTTCTCTTTTATTGATTCGCAATATCCAGAAATTCAGATGAATGTAGTTGGGATCTATTCAAGTAGAAATAAGGGATAATGCGAGAGAACATACGATCATAAAGACGATGGTACCTTCTCCCTCAAGATGGTTGTCTTCTCTACTTTGACCGCATCGAACCCATTTCATACAAATTGTATAGGCATTTAATAACTCTTAACCTTAGAGAGATTGTACTTTGAGATATTATCATCGAGGGACTCGGGTCTCGAGCCAACTTAAATTCATTGGCCACGAAAAGTAAGCGAATATACAAAACATCAAACCATATAACGGCTTCTGTTCTGTACATCCAACATAAGATTGTAACCTAAATACCGCACTAAAACTGGGGAAGTAATGTTCTGTATTACAAGACAACAAGTGTTCTAAATATGAGAAGTATCAACGTGTTGAAACAATATTTCATAACAATCCAGTCCAGCCAAAAGCTGTACAAACTTTCACAGCCACATTGTCGTGGCAACAAAACTTACACTTCAATTACCTATCGTCCCATCTTGTCTCTCTTCAGAAGCTTCAACATAACGTTCCTTTCCAAAACCGAGTTCTGACATGTCTTGCTTTGCCATTAAGTTCCTAAAGATGCCAATAAAAGCTGTTAGTATCACATCAAAATGCTCCTTCCCAGTTAAGACGGTCTACCAGAGGAATGTTAGTTGTTAAACACTAATGACAAGCATGAGAAATATAATACATAATACTAAAGTAGCCACTCAGTAATCCTCTCCCTTATTCAGCAATACTCATAAAGACAGATTTGTGCCTTTTTCCTTTTTAATATTCTTAAGATTTTACATGTTACTATGAATTGGAACAGGTTTGGAACTGTTCGAATAAGAAAACAGAATAAGCACTAAAGAGAATAAACAAATACAGTGTAAAATATCAAGAGACAAACTTTTTAGTATATTAAGGAAATTAACATCCTCAACTGCTCAACGATATTTCTTGGTTAACCATTCTTGTTGAGAATTTCAAAAAACTAGCTGTTAACTAAGCCATTATAGGCTCAACTATTTAAACCTTGTTTGTTCCCCCCACTTGGGTTTCTTGATGAGATTAAGGTTTTGTGAGTTCAAATACTATTGAGATTCACCATCATACACTTTACTAGTGTGCTCCCATTGCTGGGAATCGGAAAGCGAGTCTATAGGCGTCGAACCTTCCAGGCTTCCACACAAGTCTTCAAGGATTTTCTTTTTTCATTTTTATCGTCACTATTCAAAAAATTTCTCCATTGGAATTCCCAAGCTTCTTTTCTTGTGCTATGGTATTTCCTCATCTGTAGGTTGTAGCATTGTAAGATGCAATTGACAACCACACTATATTTGTCCCAGTTGAAAACATGCTAGAACTATTTGGATTATCGTTAATCCTAAATTCCAGGGTTATGTTCGTTTGTGTATGGTAAAAAAAGGGGGATTTTTTCCGGAACAGATTTTTGGGAAATGAATCCCAAGAATATGTCGTTTTGTCTTCTTCTCTTTTTTTTTGAACTTTTGATTTCACTTTTTTGAAATATTTTTAAAAAATAATTATTGTTTTTAATCTAACATACCTAATTGGCTCAGGCCTAATCATTCATCCTGAAATTCTGTCAGCTGAAGAATTAAACCAAGCAATGGTAAAAAACAAGCCCGTTAAAAAAAATGAACCGAATATAATTTTTACATCTAGTGAAGTATTAACTTTTGTATATTCATGGTGTGGTTTTGAGTGAGCCAAATGAAAACCCTTTGTTGTTTTGGAGGAGGTTTAGGTATAACTTATTTGTAGGTAATAGGTACTGAAGTGGCTGGAGTTAGGTGTTCAGGGTAGATAGAAAGCACTACAATGGCTAGGGATTGTTTGAGGTAGATAGGGAGAACTGAGGGCAGCCGTAAATAGAGGGATAGAAGAGATGAGGAATGCTCATTCGGAGGTGTAGGAGACGCGCCAAAGAGCCAATGGTAGGAGGAAGGGAATCCATCTCACTTTGAGGATAAGTAGCCCATTCTCATTGGTTTGACAGACTAGAGGCACTTGCTGCCTCCGTGTTGTCAGATGGCCTTTGTGATATGAGCTCTTGTTCAATGCACCCTTTGGTCCGTTTCTATCTAATATAGGTCAAGATATTGTTTCCCTCCAAAAGGATAAGTCAAGTAACCCTGTCAGTCCCTTCCAGCGTCTAACCCATATATCCTTAGGAATCGGGCAGGGGTGCTGACACCCTGCTCCTAAGCTAAGATACCATGGTGGCATTGGAGGCGTCAAGGACGCTATGCGTGAGGACCCTTTTAGGAGTATAGCACAATAGGGTCAGCTGATCAAAGCTAAGGTGGCCCTGAGCAGACATGGGTGAGTGTGGCACTCCAGAGACTGACCACAATGAATAGTGGCACAAAATTGTCGAACAGATGGCGAGTATCAATGTGGCTCACTCTCTAGGAATCACATCCGAGGGGTGGCGAGAAGTAGACGCAGTGTGGGATGTCGATATTGGATGCAGTCATGTAGGCATATCTCCGAACCAGTATAAATCTTCGTATTTCTCTCTTCACTTCATGCACTTCATTACTATATATTTGTGATTATTTAAGATGAGTACTAGTGATGGGGAACAGAAAATATTCTTTTATGGATCTGCTCATCTGCATCAACTAGATTGTACTCGTGTGATAAATAATTAGTTAATTATATTGAGTGCTTGGATATTGCAATGTGTATCGAATGATTTAAAATTAAGCATCTCTTTAAGCTTCCACATTGATCATATATGTATTATTGAGCATCAAACTTAGGTGTTCAACAGTTGAAGTTGCTGATAAATAATATACAAGTCTTTCTTGGAATCGGAAAAACTCGTGTTGACTGAATTATTATATAACATACACTTAAGTTTATACTGAGAAATAGAATACAATCATGCATCTAGTTAAAAGTGTACAAGCTTGGTTAAAGACTAGACATTGGATAAAAGGGGAATACCAAAAGAACAACGAAAAATTTAGAATTTTATATTCACCCCAACCCCCCTTCTAGAACGATATCGATTGTCTCATTAGTGGGTGATGCCAGCTTCTATTCGCCTGTGTGTTGCTGGTCTGCTCGAATTTGGCCTGTAGAAGGGGAAGGAAGAAGGCTTGGAGGATAGCGCCTTTGCGCATTTTGGTGGTGCCTTCGGAGAGAAAGAATAGACATATTTTCGATGGGTCCGATTCCACAATATAGAAGATAAAGACGGCACTTTTAAATTCTTATTATTTTTGGTGTAAAGGAGTTTATTGTGAATCTCCCTTCCTTTTTGTTGACTTTTTGGGTGAGGTCAACTTACGTGAGTTTTGTTTATGTTTGTTCTTGAGTTTCTACAGTTTTGTACAAGGTTGCGCCCCTTCTGGCGACTTTGTTTTTAAATATACTCTTAATAATCAAAGTTTTAATAAGGAGACAGCATAAGGAACCAAAACAGCCAGAGAAATGCCTCCAGCATCAGCATCATTATGGGATATATAGCAAGTTGGTAACCAAAAAATTCCCATGCGGTAGCAGTAACCGTGTGAAGTTCAAGACATAAATATGGAAAGACATGATATATTTACATAATTGATTATGATTTATGACTACAAAAGTTAAGGATGAAGATGGTGCTTATGCACGATTGACATCCCAAAATTCCATCAAGCCAAAATTTGGTATCAATAAAGGAAGACATGAATAGCACAGTACAAAAATGAGTTAGAAAAATCAATCTTAATTCATGGAGTTTTAATTCAATCACTTGGGTTAGCAAAATTGTAGAAAAAATGGCAGGATTTCGGTAGTTCCAATTTCCTAAGTTAATGTACTTTATGAATGTCTACATTATATAGATAAAACTTCATGTCAGCCTCTTTGACAAAGCACTATATTATGTTGCCATTGGGTCTAAAAGAACATTTAGGCCCAACACACATCTAACATTATGAGATTAATTAAGAGAAAATTAATTGTGGGTCCTATTTAGTGGACTTTTTTAGGAATTAGTCCTAACCACATTTTGATTATTCCATAAGATCTCATTTTTTAATTTTATGATTGTTCTTGACAAATATACCCCTCCCCATACATGAGACCTTCGGCGAAGACGCCATTGCCATACGCCACCACCGCTGACACCTTTCTCCAGCTTCAAGCCTTCACCGCCACCGCTTTCATGCACGAGAATCGGTAACCGATTGAGTAAATTTCGAAAACAAAACTGTGAGAATTTTCTGAAACGAAAATTGCAATGGTCTAAGTTTGGCTCGTTTATTCAGTTCACAGTGATTGCAGAAAATGAGACATTTTTTTTTACAGAAAATGAGACATTATTTTTAATTACACAGAGAAATGTCTTATTTTCCTGCACAAATGAGGCATTTGTAGTTACACACGTGAAATGTCGTTTTTTTGTAACGAGACATTTGAATCCACCGGTAGATGCAACTGGCCTATTAGTAGAGAAATACCTTGTTTTCCTACACAAATGAGACATTTGTAGTTACAAACATAAAATGTCTTATTTTGTAATGAGACATTTGAACCTACTGGTAGATGCAACTGGCCTACCGATTGGATATATGAGAATTCTCTTTGTGTATATGTGTTCTTGTGATATTATCATTGCGTTTCTTGATCTACTTTCGTAGAAAACGGAGTTCAATTTTTGCCGCCGCCGCCTTCCTCCAGCTTTGCCGCCGCCTTCATCGACCCTTACAAGTCACCGTCGCCACCTGTATCACTTTCACTTGCACCTTGCACCATATGTCGTGTATTTGTATGCATTAGAAGTAATTTTGGTATAGTAATATGGAGGGGATAAAATTCCCCAATAAAGATAAAATCATATATTCTTAAAGAGAAAATCGTATATTTAAATATAGAGATAAAAACTCTATAGAGAGATAAGATAACATCAAAAAATGTGATATGAATAGATTTTCTATTAAAAAAATAATTAGAATTCTTTATGAAAATGGACTCTTACCTTATAAATAAAAACTGAATCCTACGGATAAAGGTACGCAATCATCGGAGTGTCTCCGGCCGGTCACCACCGGTCGGAGCGGTAACGGTGTTCTCTTTTTGTAGGAATTCGGAGCCCTTGGATGCTCGATTCATCTTCTTCGTTGAAACTATACATCATTATGTGGATGTACAATTTTTTTCCCCTATAAATTGGCGCCCGTCTGTGGGAACAACAAAATAAAAAGGAAGAAGTCGATCACGCCGATGAATTCATCAAGAAGTCTTCATGATGGCATAAACCGGCTCCAAAAAACAAAAAACTAGAAGAATCTCAAAAGCTGCAGCAAAAGGCAAACTAAGAAAACTCTGATATTTAAGCTGGGGCTCCCTCTCTCAGGTCTAGAAAAATCTGGGTGAGAGCTATAGAAAGCTAAGCTAAACTCCCTCTCTCTCACGATTTATGTACATATATATATATGTGTGTGTGTGTGTGTGTGTGTGGTATCATGTTGCTAGATTAAAAAAAAGAGAATGAGATCCTAAACATCAAAGCTTCTCCTTTATAAGTAAGCAATTAGCCGATAGATAAAAAAAATAAAAATAATCTCAGCAAGATGAGAAGGATCCAGATTTGTTGTTTTCTCTAAAAATCATCTTGGTCTGTTTTGTTTATGTAGGGTTTGTATCAAAAATAAAAAATAAAAAAATAAAGCCCAAAGAATAAAAAAAGAAGATGAAGGAGATAAGAACTCCAGATCTAAGAAACAACTCAAGGTGGAAAACTGGGGCTAGACCCAGACCTTCGTTTTCTCTCTAAAGCATGGCATCTACACCCTTATACTCTGATATAAAAATTTGAGCAGGCCATAAGATTGTAAAAATTTCAGGCTCTCTCGAACCACCGATGCAGCCGAAGGAAAAAAGAAGAGTCGCCAGTGTTTGTACGATTTACATGGAAAGTCCCTGGCCACCGGCAAAACTCTCCGGCTGTTTCCGCTTCAAAAAACAAACCGAAAAAGGCTGAGAAACAGTTGAAAAACATGTTTGGGGATTTTATTTTCTCTCTCTAAAAATTATGTTTCTCTTTCTTTTTATTTTTATGTTTAAAGTCACCAAATCTCAAAAATGCGGTGATTACAGACTTTAAAAATTATCTGGGTTTCTCACTCTACCTGTTTTGGTGTTTAAATACAGCAAATCTGAAAAAGGGAATGATGACACACTCTCTAAAAAAGGTGTTGTACGAAATTAAGGGCTATACCAAATTTTGGCAGCTCTCTCTCGCTCTCTCTTGTAGCGCTAACTACAAAGTTCTTCTTACCTGATTCCCTTCTCGGTACCAACGATGGATGATGAAACGTACGGAAACAACTTCATTGAAGAGTACTGCAAGCACCGTCCGCCTACTACAATGCTGCCGACAGAGCACCTATTGTCGCCGGTGAATTATCGGGCCTTCTCCGATCGAATTCCTATGTTTGGATCGTCAAACCACGCGTTCTACGCCTCATCACAGGTCTTTGACAACCCTTCTGTGGTGGCTGAAATCAGAAGGAGCAACTCGGAAGAAGTCTCCACTGTAATCAGAGCCAAAATTGCTGGCTCAACCTCCCAACTCAATAGCTCGGCTTCCCCATAGCTTTGCAGCTCGGCACTTATATCCCTCAACTCAATAATTTAGCTCAGCATCAATAAAGCTCGTGATGGGTCTGTTCTCAACGCCTGGTCTGTTTGGTGCATGGGTGGCGATATCTCTGCTCCCCAACTGCTCACAATGACCGGCATCTCCAACCTTGATGACTGGCATATAATGGACTGAGGTTCAGTTTCGTTGCTCAGACATCCAGTGGATCTAGTCGGGTTCGCATTCTCCCGGCTCTCAGGGGAACAATTCCCGGCAGCTCCTCAGCCATTCACCATCTTGGAGCTCGGCGCTTGCTTCTCGGATTGCTCAGCACCGCTTGTCAGAGGTCGGTGCTTGCTTCTCGAGTTTCTTTGAAGCTCAGCCACCCTCGGCACTTGTTCAGTTCAAAACCCAGTTCCTCTTTCTCCAGGATGGCATTACCGGCAGAGAAGGAACAGTGTCAAAACTCAGTTCATCTTTCTTGGGTTTTGGGACTTTTGCAATCACCAAGTTGCTCACCATTGATCATGTTCGACAAAAGCTACATGCATGCAAGCCAGCTCAAAAGCTGCAGATCGTCTCAAACCCAGCTCCACAGCTCGGCAAAAGTTCTCCAACCACAGCACACTTTCGGAGTTCGGCAGGCCATAAATTGACCATTCTCTTTAGTGCAATATCACATGGAAATCGAGACTCCTCTGAAAATAAGATTTCGGGTATTGGGCCGTTGAAATTGCAAGAGCATTTAGATATTCCAAATACGGAAGGACTGTGGAGTCATCTCTTTCCGTTATATATGATACATCCAATAATCATCCTTCAGCTCTGTCCAAGACAAAGTTTTTTGTATCAAAGTGGGAGCTTTTCAGGGAATGCTTTTTCGCGAGAATTGCTTCTGATGAGTAGACATCGCTTCTTTTTCGTGAGAATTGCTTCTGATGAGTAGACATCGCTTCCTATATGCTTTTAAAACATGCCAGCTCGGCAAGGCTCTTCCACTTTGATAGTTCGACTTCACAATTTCAAAGTTCAGCATTAGCCTTTCAGAAGCTCGGCAAAACCCGCAGACCGCGGCAACAATTCAAAGCTCGGCGACTATGGCCGGT
Organism: Heliamphora exappendiculata; assembly: GCA_034768845.1. NCBI lineage: Eukaryota > Viridiplantae > Streptophyta > Magnoliopsida > Ericales > Sarraceniaceae > Heliamphora > Heliamphora exappendiculata. The sequence goes on along the minus strand of JAOTRH010000018.1, from coordinate 14,378,018 downwards.
GCTTAGATCGGCACCCAAGTTCGGCTAAAATAAAAACTATGGGGGTGAATGACCACCCGACCTTCCGAGATTGACGAATAATCCGACTTCAAAGTCAACGTACAAGCTCACCCAGTTCGACTAAAATAAAAGACATAGGGGTGAATGACTATCAAATCTTTCGAGGTTGACGAATAATCCAGCTTCAAAGCCGACGTAAAAGTTCACCCAGTTCGGCTAAAATAAAAGTCATGAGAGTGAATAACCATCCGAACTCCCAAGGTCGATGAATAATCCAGCTTCAAAGCCGACGTACAAGCTCACCTAGTTCGGCTAAAATAAAAGTTATGAAGGTGAATGATCATCCGACCTTCTGAGGTCGACGAATAATCCGGCTTTAAAGCCAGTGTACAAGCACACCCAATTCGGCTAAAATAAAAGCTATGTGGGTAAATGACCCTCCCAACCAACCACGGCCGAGGAATAATTTAATACAATCGGGAGATAAATAACTCATAAGTGTTAAAAGGCTAGCTCTTTTGATTTGTCAAAAATATAACGAATAAATGCAAACGTCAAAATACAATAGTCACCTTCAGGTGTACAAAAATTATCTCCAAATTAATCAAAATAAAAATTTTGACATGAAAATTCCTCCACAGGCACAAAGAGTGTCGAAAAAATAAAAACTTCCACTACTTTTTATTACGATCAAAGAAAGTAGAAGTTGGGGGGCAATTGGAGGGAATAAAAATCCCCAATAAAAATAAAATCATATTTTCTTAAAGAAATAAAATCGTATATTTAAATATAGAGATAAAAACTCTCTAAAGAAATAAGATAATATCAAAAAATGTGATATGAATAGATTTTTTATTAAAAAGATAATTACAAAAGATAATTATAATTCTTTATGAAAATGGACTCTTACCCTATAAATAAAGACTAAACCCTATGGGTAAAAGTACGCAATCATATGTCTATACAAGAATTGCATTATTCTTTACCATGATTGTGGCTAACTTAAGCATCGAAGTGCTTCCAGTCGGTTACCACCGGTCAGGGCACTAACGGTACTCTTTTTTTGTAAGAATTCGGCGTTCTCGGATGCTTGATTCGTCTTCTTTGTTGAAACTACACATTATTATGTAGAGGTACAATTTTTTTCCTCTACATAATATGATATGAGATGGAACTTAGTGGAACAATACTTTTAAATTGGGACTTATCACTAAACAAGTATCCTAAATGGGATTAAACCAAAATCTCCCATTAAATAAATATCTGAAGCTAATCCAAGAATTATTTTAAAGAATTATTTTAAATAGAAACACGTGGAAAACACAAATTAATTAATTAAAAGAAAATGAAAGGAAAAACGAACAAAGCTCACTAACTTTTCCATACGACATTCAAGGTACTTTTTGGACAAGTGCCTACACTTTTCAGATTTATGACCAGCAGATTTGAGACAATTGATGTATTCTTTCTTCTCCTGAAACAAAATCAATGTAAAAATAACCAATCACAAAAAGTTGAGTTCAAACCAACATAAGATATCACCAGGAACTCAAAAGGTTACAATTTGCAGCATTTTTCTTTTTTTGGTACTGGAAATATATTTTCTGATGAAGTCTTTAAGTTATACTACCAGGTCACACAGATGCATGTGATCTAAAGGGAAGACTCCTTTTTCTGGTGGAACTGGTCTCACTCCCCTATTCCCACCAAATGCTCCACCTGAAAATATTTCAAAGTTTATTCAAAAAGGAAAAACAATGCCTAGACCATCTAACAGAAACCTGATAAAAGCAACACGCTCGTGCGCACAGAAGAAAAACCAAAACCAAATACAAAAAAAAAAAACAAAAACTTCTTGTTGGCATGAGTAGATTTATTTGGCCTTGTTTGGGTTAGTTTTTATTTTCTTTGCTTATTTTTGTCTTTTTTTTTATTTTCTTTGCTTATTTTTGTCCTTTTTTTTATTTTTTAGAAATAATCTTATATTTTTCCCAATTGTCTCAATAAAATAAACTGTAAAAATAAAAATTCTGATCAAAATATGAAAGAAGTTTATAAAAAAAAAATTAAGTAACATAAAAAAATAACTTATTAGCTTATTTTTTATATTATAGTAAAACAAATATTTTTTCTTCTAAGGAGAGATGTCTTACAAGTATAATAGTTTAATCAATTAATAAAAAATTAACTAAAAATAAAAATAATAAAAATAAAATAATAGAACACTTTTCGTTGCCAACGTAATGTGGAAAAACTTTACGGTAACCCCAAACCGCTCTACCCTAGCTTTGACATTCTACCCAGAAGCCATATCTGTATGCATAGCGATCATTGGCAACGCAAACTTTGGGTTCTTTCTCAACATCGCTAAAATCAGTTTTCAAGCCAATTCAGAAATGAAATTCAAGAGTTTGGAATTTGGACCTCCTATTGAATTAAGATTAGGCATTTTCACTTCTGCCCTAGAAGCATGTAATTCTTATGGAAAAAGCCATAATAGACACCCAAAAGATAAATTTGAAACACACATCTAAATCACAGGCATAAGGGATTTGGAATGAGTTTCCGATTCCGCAATTCGAACTGTCATTGGACCAAGCACATCACGAATCTATATCATCATTGTCGTCGTTGTTCAATTGAAATTGAATGATGTGAATTCAAGAATTAATTAAGAAAAAGGTAAGAGAGAGCGTGACGTAAATTAGCGAACGCGAATCGAGAGAGACTCACCAGCACTCATATGTTAGATCTTCGTTAAGCTGTTCTTTACTTCAATGGCTACCTGTGAGCTGCTTCTTCTTCTTCTTCTGTTGATTTCAAGTGGAAGAGACTCGGGAGAGCGGCGAGGAAGAGCAAATTGAAAAAAGTACCCTACATCTGGGCCAGAGGCCCGATTCAGCAATGTGAAGTTATAAAAGGGTGTTTGTTTGGCTTAATTTCTTACTTTTAATTTCTAATTCAGTAAAAAAAATTATAGTATTAAAATAAATTTATTTATAATTTTTTATTTATAGCTTTTAAATCTCTAAATTAACAAATATAAATTTTACTATTTAAAGTTATAAATTTATTCTCTGCCGCTCTTCCTTCTTTCTACAAGCTTTTTTTTTCTCAAACTAGATATGGCCAGCGGAAGGAGGAGGAATCGAATCTCCTCTCGTCGTTTCAACCCCTAATCTTTGTTCCTGTATCTCTCATCTTCTCTCTCTCTCTCGTGATTTTTTCTTGGTCTATAATAAATCGTGCTTTTCTGTGAGTGTGATGAGTGGTGATCCGTGATTTTTTAGCACGGTTCCGACGGCTGGAAGTGCTTCAAGCTCGGTTGCTCTGGTCAAGGGTGCTACAGTGGCTAAGAGTGCTTCGGCCGATGACTCTTTGGGCAAATTTGCACCGACAAGAGGTGCTCCGGCGGCTAGATCTGTTATGAGTGTGATCTTCTAACCAGATCTGCTCCGAGATGGGTGCTTCGACCAGATCTGCTCTAAGGGTAGTACTCTGAACTCTGATAGTGTTTTGTCCTCTCGCTCGGGAGAGTGTTTTATTCGTATTCTTTTAGTGTTATTGTTATGTTTTGATATGTATCTCTTATTTAGTTTTGCTTTTTCTTTGTTTTTCAAGAATTTTTTGTGTTATTTAAACTTTCTTCTTGTATAGAGATTGTCTTACCGTCGGTGTTGCAGGTCTTTTCTCTCATCACAGTGAGAGTTATGATTGTTTTCGATCAAGTTCGTAGAAAAAGTAGAGTGAAAACACAGTTGTCGCTTTTCATTTGGTGAACGTCGCCGCCAAGTATGGCGTTTTGGGTTCCAGCTGACATTAGAAGTCTTTATAGCCCATTGAAGATTTGTAAAAAATCATTGTGCCAATTTGTCATTTCTCCGGCCCTTTGTGATCTGACAGTTGTTTTCATTTTTCATTAATAGAAGGTTCAATCAAAAAAAATTTAAAATTTCATAATTTTAACAAATACGTATTAATAGTCGTCTCAAAATATCTCTCGTCAACCAAACTTTCATGCAAAAAGAACTACAAACCTTCTTGCAAGGAGAAATACAAACTTCCACGTAAAAAAATATTATTAAAACACACCCAAAAAACATAACAAACAAATAATTAAATACCCATCACCATGAGCCGCACATTGTCGGTTTTCTTCCATAATTAGATATAATGGCATCTTAAGTAGCATGGACACGAACACAGACACGCAACACGACACAGACACAGTGATACATCAATTTTAAAAAAATACAGGACACGACACATTTAGGGCACGTTAAAAATTTATATTTTTATATATTAATTATATATTAAATATTTAAATAAATTATTTATTGGTAATTAAAAATATACAATATATCTCTAATAAATTAAAATTTTATATTTCATCTTATAAATGTCTCAAAATATACTTAGTGTATATAATTTACGTACCAAAGAATGAAAAACATTATTTCTATGAAAAAATTAATCACATAAAATATGTTTAAAGAGTTTTAGAAGTGCTGTTGAAGTGTCTACTAAGTGTCAAAAAAATGTATAACATTATCTACTTAATTTTCTAGTTAAGATACATTTAAAAAGTGTTAAATATGAATTTAAGAGTGTCTAAAGAGTGTCGTGCTCAACACAGGTGTTTGACGCAATACGCCTCATTCGTAGAAGTGTACGTGCTTCTTAGAATTGGCATCTTAATCTCTGCTCAACTTTTGCCAAAAGACTTAATGAAATTGGGGATGATCACCTAACCTCAATTTTGCAGTTACCATTGTCTATCTACTTGTATTGATCTGGTAAATACTTAGATGAGAATGAGTCACCTAGAAAGATTGGGATGTTAAAAGAAATTATAATGAAAAGAGAAAAAATATACAAAAATAAAATAAAATGCGAACAATACACAAAACAAAAGTAAAAGAGAAAAAACTAAAAAGAATAGGAAGATCTGAATAGAAAAAAGGGAGATCGAAGTGGAGAGGGAGAATAAGATCTAAGAAGAGTGAAATCAAAGGGATTACAGCCACTGTCTCTCTCCCCAAATTCAAAAAAGGAAAAACTATTTTCGGATTGAAAACTCAAGCATGTTTATTATGTTCGACTATTCGGATTGAACTAAGGCCCTGTTTGCGATCAAGAAAAAAGATGGTTTTTTCTAAAAAATTTAACTTTTAAACTAATTTATTTGCATTAATATTCTTGCATAGCTTTCAAGACAACTAACAAAAGTCAAATCTTTTTTCTCCTCTTTTTTTCTTCTAATATTTACTTTTTTAAATTATTCCAAATACTCACTTTTTTTATTTTTTTATTTTTAAAAAAAAGTTAAATCTCTTAAAAACCAAGCTTAAAAACTGTCCCAAACAGGTACTAAAAAGTACAAGGGATTCACCATTTTGGAGGTTGTCATTCCGAATAACTACTATCATCTTTGTTTTTACCCAATTGAATTATTAGTTCCCATATGAGGAAGAACTAGTGAATAATTTATTAGATTGGAAATTTCAACCTCACCGGCAACTTATTGTTCTGTTCTGGATTATCTTCCTTTCTCATTTACCGGTTAAAAACATTCTCCAACCCTTTTCCAATATTTGATCCAACTTTATCAACTATGAAGAACATTTACATGAAGGGAAAATTTACATAAAGGTAAGACAAGAATTAACTGGCTGAAGAATTGAAAATTTCATCACTCGAACTTCTTTATCAATGAGAAAAATAATCACACACAAAAATACATTAGACTTTACGAAAAAACTAGAGTAAAACGAGACAGATACAATTTGTACATCGTCCTATATCATGAATATTTCCAAAAGAAAACCCCAACTTCATGAAATATGAAATTTTCATATTTTTGGATGCTTTTCCACGTTTTTTTTTTCTTTAGGATTGGCCGTCCAATGGATATAAAATCACTCCACCAATTGTTGCATCCAGACGTCAAAAATGCGGATCATACGGGTTTTGCAATTCAATCCCTTGATTTAATCTGTGAATCAAACATCCCCAAAGAGTTTGTAACTTTTGAGTTCGAGTTTTCCAGTCTTCCACCTTCTATTCTGCATCAAACATAATGTTGCTTTGAATATTGGATTTTTAGCGAATTCAATATTCTCTATTTCAATGGACAACTTGCTCTAATAATTCTATTTGTACTTCCCAGTACAATAATGTGTGTTCTTTCCCATTTTTTGTGTCATAATTTCATTCAACTCCATGTTAGATAGCTCATAGATATTTTCCAAGGATAACACAGCAAATCTGTCCTGTCTTCTCTAAGTCTTATTGTATTCTTTTTGTTTTAGTACTAATCAATTAATTTGTCTTCCTAACTTCACCAATCAAGTTCAAAATATTCAACTTATGAAAGAATTCCTGTCCATGCTAAAGCAACCTAATTTTAAGCAAGAAGTGAAAGACGAAACAAACAAACAGTTCACTAAAACTCGGGGGGAAAGGGATCACCTGTCTTTCGTACATGATGACGCCATGCCTTCTCATTACCTGGAATAGCCAAAAGAAAAGAGGAGGTGGGAAGTGGGTAGAATTAAAGAAAGCAAAGCAGCAGATAAATAAGTGAACTCTAATCGGCCTTCTAAAACTTGACGAACCTGAGAGCTCATTTAGGTAGCAGTGCTTTGAGCAATGGCAAACCAAAGTGAAACAAAAAGGTTTATTAATGAAAATAAAATGACAAGAGTGTTGTGAAGCTGAAGACAAGAAATGCATTGATACCCACCATTTTACCAGATCTTCATCTCTTCCCCTCGTGCTATTTTACTGATTATTCAGCGGAGTACTATTTGCAAAATTTTGAATTTAAGGTGCCTGTCAATTTTGCCTTACTCCTGTACAAGAGTATTGGCTGTTAACCCTCATTCTATCTAATAACAAAGTTTCCAAAATACAGAAGCTGTTTCTTGTAAAAGAATCTGTGGATGCATTATAAACGCTGGTGTTTTCCATGGTAGATATTGGGCTTCCCCCCAGCCCAAAAACAAAAAGAAAAAAGAAAAAGAAAAAAGCTCTGCTGAGTCATAAAAAGAGAAAACAGTGCTGCGGTTAGCTCAATGGCATGAGCTCTGAAAACCCACACGTTCAAATCTTGGGGGCCCAATTCCCGCTTACGTACCAAAAAAAACTACCCCAAAAAAGTCGGAAAAAGGTGGATTGATAGAACAATTATCATGACTGTGCATTAATAAATTGAAAATCAAGCAAACTAACATTTACACCAGTTGGATATCTCGCTTTCGCATTTCTATAACAAGAAAATTATGTATCAGAGTTCAAACACTAGAATAAAGATCAAAACTCTATGCTGAGTTTTTTGCTGATCCATCTTAACATCAGTCAATTTATGTGGGAAAACATCTTGCACCGCTTCATTCTAAAAATTGTTTTGTTCATGACTGTGGATAAAAGAACCTGACTTAGGATCTGAGGCAGAATTAACTGAAGTCGGCCTATATGCACGGGGATGCTGAATTATTACTAGAATGGAATCCTTCAACTTTTTGCCCTGAGAAGGGTCTGTTGGCTACAAAAGGTACAAAGTCCATGTCAGAACAAATATTAACCAGTTATGTGAATGCTAAACAATATATATTAAACAAAGTTGAAATTATAGAAAAAGTGTAGGGAGATTATTTTTTGTCAACATCTAGATCTAGAATATTATTAATAATAAAAATCAAAAGAGAGGAATGGGGACAAGGAATCCACCAAGATTTAAAAAAAAAAAAAAGTGTACAAAAGAAAAGAATATTAACTACGTGTCACAGACCGCCCTTCAATTTCTAGAAACCCAAAATTATTGAACTTCGGTTTCTGGAAATTTGACCCTATATAACCAATTGGCTGTTGAGTTTGAGCAGCCATTACTTACCACCCCAATATGCCAGTCATGACTACTAAAATCTTTAAATGTTGCTGCATCCATTTCCTGCAGTAACATGAGTTAGCAGACTAGAAATAAGAAAAGCAGAAGTATATCTCAAATCCACCCAATTATTTTCTTAGCTACAGGATTACAATTCTTGGATCGAAGCACCATTTTTTTCATTGTAGCTTGGAGTCTTTGCACAACCTTTTGAGCTTCTTGTAATAGGTTTTGTCCGCTAGAGATGTTATATTCAATTGAAATCATTGCTTTAGTAATCTATTAATGTGTTATAATAATGACCAACCATCTAATTGAAGTGCTTTATGCATTCACTTCTTACCCAATTTTGATGTTTTCAATAAACTCCCACCATTCTCAATTAGAATTTAGGTGGAAGTTGATACTGCAGAAAGTAAAGAGTTCGAGCCTTGATGCTCAACAATGGAAAAACATTTTTGGACAGATGAAGGGAGGGAAACAAGCTTTTGGTGGGTGGAAAAAGTATACATAGTGAAAATTTCACCAAAAACTTTTATGGTTAATCTTTTTGTAGTGTTCAATTATATCCCCGTTAGGACATACAATGCTGTAGATGGGAGGCACTGTTGCCTGCCCTCTGGACTTTAGTGTTGGCATAACAGAGAAACGTGGTGCAAGGTCTTGTGATCTGAACGTCCATCTGTGGAGGAGGGAGGGAGAGAGAGAAATCAAATCAGAATGGTTTGAAGGCAAACAAAGGAACAATTATGTAATATGCACATTGTATATGCCCATGGTTATCAAGTTGTGGAAACAATGTATATAATGTTGGAAAGTAAATCCAGAATGATACGTAATTCTTACATACCCGACGTATAGAAAGATGCAGAATTGTGCCCATTCTCGAAGGAACAGCCGGATCCAATAGGTCTTCAATGAGCCATCCATGTTAATGTATGTCTGTTAGAAAGCTTAATTGTCAGCAGTTCAAGTTCCATATGCGGCCTTTTTGTATTTATTTAAAATTAATAATGTTGGTATCCTTATACCGCAGTTTCTGCCACTGCTATGATCTGCATTGCAACTTGAAACTTCCTGGATGGTGAAAAAGCAAACAATACACCACATCTATATAAGAAAGTAATGCATATATCCATAAAGGCTAACTTATATACATTATTAGACCATAACAGGGTAATCCAAATCACAAACGCATGCGCATGCCCAATGCACACAAACACACAGGGAGGGAGGGAGAGAGAAAGAGAGAGTTGGATGTTTAGTGCATACTTGAACATCACTAATTTTGCATAAACTGCATCATGCATCAAATGGGCATCTTCATCCCCTATAAAAGTTAACTGTTGCCGAAGAACTACTAGATTCCGATATATATGGTGAAATATCAGATAAAATGAAACTAAATAATTAAGAAGCAGAAGGACCTGAATTACAGAAAGTTGAAGGGCGTTAGTATCTCGGGTAGTGGTAGTAGTCAAATAAATAAAAAGTAACTATTCCACTTGTTTAACCACTTCAGTTCTCCGATACAATAGAACTCACAGAGAAGTAAGGGGCAGATGCTCTGTAGCCAACATGCGTCAAGTAGAAGGCACACCCCAGTGCAGCTGTAGTACGGCGTTCAGGCACTGAAAGACACTCACACATAATGCAGTAACCATGGGATATGAGTAAGAAGGACACAAAAGACGCTGTCTGAAAAAGCACTCCAGTTACATATGCCCCAAATGACATCCACAGAGAGCATGTGTGAAGATTTAAGCATGAATACCTGTAAGATTGCTCTGAAATCTCAGAAGAAATGACAACTACGACAAATTGGAACGGATAATACTATTTTTTTGAGAAATGCTCTACTACCATATACTGAGAAAAAATTAGCGCGCATCTGGAATACAACACCTTAAGTTTTAACCTCTTACTATACATGTATTATTTATGTAGAATTGTGTGTATTTATGTGTCTATGCAGATGATGTGACAATCGGATTCGATTATATTAGGTTCCAAAGGGTCTCACCATATAGTATGTCAAAGAAAATAGATTAGTAACTATGTTCCCCAGTGCACAAGTATGCAGTTCTCTGATGGTTGCAATAGAAGGCCTAGCACTAGTAGCAATAGCAATAGCAATAGTGGACCTCAAACTGAAAAGGCGAATTTCCTTTTACATTTTTCATGACAAACATTATAGATATTTATTATTTGTTAGCACGATGAGAACATACCAGAAGAGGAAAGATAGAGTGAGTTGCAAAGCTTTAATTAGTGGAACAGATGCAAGCGTCCACTGCAGTTTATTTGTCTGCACTAGTCCATAAAAATAGAAAACCAAAAGTTTTTAAAAAATAATGAAAACAAGCCGATAAGTACATGGAAAGCTGATCAAACCTTTGAAGAATAACAAGCATATTGATAAAACTGAAAAGGTAAAGTGGGGAACAAAAAGAACAAAAAAAGAAAATAAGTAACTTGCAAAGGGAATGAATACATATGAATTATTGTTCTCTCTATTTATTTTTCTTTTCCATGATAAGACAGACATACACACAAGTGACTAGTTCTGAACCCCCCTCTCCTGGGTTGACATGAGACCATATCCAAGCTAAGAGATGGAGTGAGTTGAATTACAAAAATACTGATTTTAATGAACTAGAGTAACAAAAGATCAAACATAAGAACTGAACTCAAATCAGAAGATCTTAAAAAAAATCCTAAAAAGAAAAAGGCAAAAAGAAAAAAATACTAAAAACCAAAAAGCATGAAATTCTATGAAAAACCGGCAAAACATTCCCAGGAGTACCCCCTAACTAATTCTGTTTGGCTGCCCAGGAAATGGAGAAAAGAAAAGAACGTGAAATTCTGAACTTCACAGAAAATGAAAAAGAATAGAATACTAGAAAAATAGCTGAATTAAGACAAAGAATTGTACTAGGTTTTATCTTATTTAGTGTCTTTGGATATAGAACAAAGAGAATGATATTATTGAAATCTCTCTCCTCTTCAACTTGAACAAATTACATAGGCACCAGATATTGATGGAATTGAAAATGAACTCAATTCAATTCTAACAATTTCTTGTCAAATGTACGGATCAAAAATTAAGCACATTACATGTTTCTTTGGCCCAATCAATAATAATCATAAGATTATGATCTTAAATTTTCGTTTTCATCAGTTTGAACAATTCTTTTGTCCATCACAAAAGGATGACAAATAAAGATTGAAACCATTTCTGTTCTTAATACTTTTGATCACCCAAATCGACCATCAAATCGGGTGCACTTCTTTTTCTCAGGCACCAGACAACGACAAGCGCAAGATTCATAGTTGTTAGGTGTGTGAGCCTAATTTGCCGGGACCCGACCCATCACCTAACCTGTTCATCAGGCGGTACAGTTTTAAATAGTTTTTTTGTGAGAGCGGAGGAACAGGCTAATTGGCTTGAGCCGGAGCGTTTATGGGAAAAAAATTGGGCCGGTTTTAGACATATCTATCTTTTCTGCTTGGGTATTGCACCATTGTTTTGTATTGACTCATTTCATAGTAAAATCACCTCAATTCCATGGACTTAGCCCTAATTATGGGTAAATTACGTATATTATGTGTCTATGTGAGTGTTTGCGCTATTCTTATCGTTATCGTTTCTGTTTTCTAACATACAAATAGTTGTTTTTCAGTCATCTTTGTTGAAAGGTGAAGGAAATCCATCTGTGTGATAGACAGATCAATCAGTCTGGGACCGATTGATCAGTCTGCAAAATGCAGAGAGCAGTCAAACATAGATTGTTGGACAGATTGATTTGCATGGATGACTGATCGAGCGGTCTAGAGACCGATCGATCGATCTGTTTCGGGACTGCGCTTTTTGAAGGTTACTGGGGTTGAGGCTATTTGGGAGTTTTGACCTAGTTTTTCATCTTGCTTTGCGCCAAAACACTTCTCTTGTATTTTTCCGAAATTTATAGTAAAAAGTGTGAGCTTGTTGACGTAAATACAATTTGTCGAACTACGTAAATATGCATCTCTTGATCTGGAGCAAGTGAGGGATCGACATATGGGTCAGTTTTGAATGCCGATGGTAAAAGGAGAAATAATGACAGAGGAAATCCAAAGAACCAAAAAAATCACAAATCTAAGTCACTGGAAAGATCACAGTCGCGGGGTGGCGAGCAGAAATCTGGTGGTTGTTGAAACTGTGGGCAAAAGAGTCACTTTAGGAAGGATTGGAAGGCTCTGAAAAAACAGCGGGATGGCGCAAATCAAGTGGGTAAGGCTACGGTAAAAGTTACAGATGAGGAAAACAATGATGCTTTGATTTGTGCTTTAGATTCCATAACCGAATTTTGGATTGTTGACTCCGGCGCGTCATTTCATGCCACTCATCGCATGGATATACTTCACAGTTATATGAAAGAAAATTTCGAAAATGTAAATTTGGGAGACTATGAAGCTTACAATATAGTTGGAAAGGATAAGATGCAGATCACACAAACTAACAATATAGTATTGAAGCTGAAGGATGTTAGACACGTGCCTAGTATAATAAGGAATTTAATCTCAGTGGGTCAGCTGGCATAATCTGGAATTCTGACGCCATTTGGAGGAGATTTCTAGAAGATGTGCAAAGGGCCATTAGTTTTGGCCCGGGGTAAAAAATAGGGTACCTTGTATGTATCATCGGGTTCTTACAACGAGATATCAGTGGCAGCATCTAAGGTTGATGCCGGTATGCATCACAGACGGGTTGATCACATGAACGAGAAAGGTATGAAAGTAATGGTTCAAAAAGGGAAGTTATTAGTGATTGAGTTGGTTGATCTGAAATTCTATAAAGATTGTGTCTCCAAGAAGCAGAGGAAAGTCAGCTTTACAAAAGAAGTAAGGATTCCAAGATCAGAACGGCTGAAGCTAGTTCATACCGATGTTTGGGGACCGTCTCAGGCACCTTCACTTGGTCAAAGCGCTATACATCTCGGTAAAAAACAAGACATGTGTCAAATGTTCAATGATAATCAGAGTGCTATACATTTGGTAAAGAAGACAATTAAATCTGGAGAAGATTCACACGAATGAGAATCCTACAGATATGCTCACAAAAGTGGTGACAGTGGGAAAACTGAAGGACTCTTTAGCTTCGGTGGGTCTTTCGGCTTAGAAGAGTGGAGGACAGCTCATACTGGTTCCGCTGGTTGTTTTGAGGCAACAGCGGTTTCTGGGCATCAAAAGGCTTGAAGTAGATTTATTTTCAGTGGAAGATTGTTGAAAGATGAAAAAAATCCATTTGTGCGACAGACAGATCGATTGATCTGGGACCGATCGATCGGTCTGCAAAAATATCGAGAGCAATGAAAGACATATCGTTGGATAGATCGATTTGGATCAATAACCGATCGAGCGGCCTGTTTCGGGATTGCGTGTTTTAAAGGCTGCAAGGGTTGCCGAACCACGTAAATCTACATCTCTTGATCTTGTGCTTGTTTTTTTGTCCCGTGCTTCTTTCTTTTGTGACTTGTGCTTGCTTCATGCCGCTTGTGAGTGAAATTGTTTGTCGTGATTGAATCAATCCCCAACATTCTCTTCTCTTATATATTGTCCGCATCCAAATAGAATCGCGTTCAAGGAAGACGATTCTAAAATCTTATATTACATTTTCTAAGCAACCAAACTGTTTACCAGCTTGAACAATATTTATCAGCCGCCATACACTAAATATTCGAGACTCGATGTTTGTAATTTCCTTTTATCCACGTTCATTTGCTAAGCAATTCAAATAACATACTTCAAACAAAACACCAAAAAAAAACAAAGAAAAAGGAAAAAATGGATGCAATCTAATAAGCGAGAATATATGATTGACCAGCTTAATCGACCTGAAAATGGCGGGTTTTGTACGTACATTTACTAAGCAATTTTGGAACATTCAAGCAAAACAAAATCAAAGAAAAAGGAAAAATTGATAAAACCTAATAAGCAAATATGTGATTGAGCTTAATGGACCTGAAAACGGCGGTTTTTGAAGGTGCTGATGGTCCAGGAACAGGCGGAGACGAACCAGATCGACATGAAAGCGAAGTAGACACAAGGTAGAGGCCGATAGGCTTCGTCGATGCCGTTATGGTACGCGCCGTAGCTCTCAGATGCTTCCATTTTTTCTAAATTTGATAAATTATTAAAGAACAGTTGAGCTTCTGGTTCTCACAGAGTATAGTTTTCAGTTTGGGTTGAGAAGATTACTATTTGTACGCACTCACGTTCAAACGTGTTCTGTCTCGTCTCTTTCGTTAAATTAGTATTATATCCTTAAAATAAATTAATAAAAAAAAGTATGAGATTTTATTGTATAGGTGGTGTTTCGCAAATTAGAATTTTATAAATTTTAATTTGCAGTAAAAATTGTGAAAACTTGTTTTGTAGCTGAAATAAAAAATAAAATTACAAATTATAGTAAAAATTGAGTATGTTTGGAAAAATTTATAATTTATAACTAAAATTAATAATAAGAAATTAAAAATTATTTAAAGTAGTTTTACCAATTATTCTCATAATTTATCGCCACATTTTTAATGTGGGAAAAATAAACAATAAAACTAAATAAAATTAAAATAGGTTGTTTATATCAATTTGTTATTCATTTTGATTGAAACTTCTTCTTTTCACTTATTACTTAATAAGGTGTTTGATAGTTGAAATCATAAATTTATAGATTATAATTAAAAAAATATGATTATAAAGTTAAATAGAAGTTATAATGTGATTATAAGTGTTTGTCAAATTTATAAATTTATAACTTAAAATAGTAGAATTTATATTTATTTATTTAAAATTACAATCTATAAAAAAATTTATAAGCAACATTGTTTGAATCTTTTTAACTTTTGATTAAATTACAAGATAAAAATTAAAATTTAAGCAGAAACAAACATTCTCCAATAAACATAAGGTGGAGTTGGGTTGAGTCAACAAGTGTTCTATTTAAGATTAGTAAATAATTTAACAAATTTTAAAATATTTTAAAATTTTATTTATTTATTTTTTTAATTAATATCATATAAGATTCAATCGAGCCAATCGCGATCTAACTTGAAAAATTAATAAATGCGAAAAAAAGACGCATAAAAATCGTATGAATTCTTATTTATATTTCAAAAAAAAATCTATCAAACTAAAATGGATAGAATCCAATGAGAATGCAATGGTCATGGGCCAGTTTTTGGGGTACATGCAGTTGTTACAAGTGCATGATGGAGTCATGCAATAAAAGCCACTCACTCCATTTTGAAATTAAATTTGTTCACTTATCTATTTTTTTGTTCACTAATCTATATTAATATAATATATAAAAAGAGAGCATTTATTTGGTATAATAAAATTGTGTGAATTTTTTGTATATAAAAAATACTCTTGATTGGTTTTTTTAATATCAAAACAATTTCATTCCATGTATCCATTAAATTTTCTCTCTATTACCTAATTTAAAAATTATAATTCTTCACAATTTTAAAATTAAGTTATTTTATTATTTATTTTTTTAATTTTTAAATACACGTCTGCACACGCATATGTGTCAACAGTTAGTTTAGATAAGTTGGGAGAATAATACCTACTATCTAATTGATTTAAATTATAAATTTTACTGTTAAATGTATAATGGGTTTTACAGTTTAGACCAATAAAAAAATAGGTATTACTTACTCACGAGGTGGGTGAACAAAATATTCAATCATCAAAATAGCATTTCTTGCTGATTCTTCCCATAAAATAAGTAAAAAATAATATTTTTTATGTACTTAATTAATTACATATTTTTTGTTTACAAGGGTATGAAAATGACCAAACCCACCATATCAACATTAGGGAGGAGCAAGATTTCAATCTGACCAACTACCATGCAAGTTTAGGTCACTGACACTGACCATGAAAACTTTCAAACAAAATCATTTATTTGGAGAGAAAAAAAAAAGTTTTAGCCTTTTTTCATTTGAATTGTGTAAGCTTTAAAATTATTAATAACAGTTCATTAGGTAAACAAACTCACTAACAAACCTTGGTTTCTTCAATCCCACTCCATTTAGCCCACCCAAGAAAAGAAAACCTAGCCTGCCCCTTTTGGGAAGAGCCACCTAATACGACTCAAAGGAAAAGAATGTTTGGAGAATTTTATTATTTTAGGCATTGAAGTTTATTAATTCACTGTGAAATATTTTTGTCATTAGGTCAGATTGAGCTCGACTATTTTGATTTTTTTCATATAATACAAAACTATAGATTTCTAAGTTTAAGTCAAACTTAGAAATTGACGTACTTCAAATCAGAATGTCTTTAAGCTCGATTTATTAATATAATAAGTCAATATTTGGTGTTTGTTTGATAATTTAATTAATTTTAAGTTAATTTTTTGATTTTAAGTCACTTTAAGTCAAAAAGTCAAAAAAATTATTAGGTTAAAAATCTAGTGACTTTTAGGCCATTAAAAAAGTCAAATAAGCCGAATGTAAAATTTTAAATCAGCCCTTATATTTTAGAAAAAAATCAAAAGCCAAAAAAACTATAAAAAAAAGCTAAAAAGGCAAAATTGAAAATTGTTATTAAAAAGTTAAAAAACCAAAAAATAAATAAGTTAAAAGTCGGGGGATGGAAAACGGGACATTTTGACATTTTGAGCTTTAAGCCAAAAGTCAAAAGTCAGAAAGTAAAAAAGTCAAAAAATTATCTTTAAACCGCCCTAAAACCCATAACTAAACAATAGCTAAATAAGTTTTGAAGTAGCCGAACACGAATTAAATTGAAGCAATTTGATTTGCTCTACAACCATTCAGTTGTGGTTGGCACCTAGTGAGCTCATGCTCAAGATGGGTACTGATTTAACCATAACTAGTACTGGAAAGCTGGCCAATTAGCCAGAATAAAGGCTAATACTTCAAAGCTACCTACTTAACCAGAATAAAGATTTTGGTTTACTATCATTATGCTATAAAACAGGGTTATACATAAAACTAATTTTGGTTTAAACATAATACTGTACAATTAACAAATAAAATGACGAAACGTGGCCTTAACCCTGCACATTTAACGAATAAAATGACGATACGCGGTTTAAACATAAAGTTTTCATTTTCATTTTTTTTTCTTTCTAAAATTAGAATAAGACTGTAACGTTATGGACAGTTTTGAAGAATTCAAATTGGCAAAAACTTTTTTTTTCTCACTTATTATTCTGACCAAAAAACCGTAAAAGGATCCCAGTGAAAACCCGACAATTTTCTTTTTTCTTTTTATCGAAGTGATTATATCTATACTAATAGATAAAGAGAGAATTTCCATTTGATATAACATTTAAAATGAAGCTTTGTGAATTTTTGGATACTGAAAATATATTTATTTAGATTTTTGATACCAAAAATACCCTCATTTAAATTTATCTATTAAACTTTTCTTCTATTACTTAATTTAAAATATAACTGCTCACAATTTTAAAATTGAATTAATTTACTATTTAATTTTTCTAAAATTTATTTTAATTTTTAAATACACGCTTGTATACGCATGAGTGTGCCAGCTGCCAGTATCCACATGGATATTTGAAAATGCTACCGTTAGTAACTTATAAATTGTAACTTGTACCAGAAGTAGTAAGTGGTTTGATAAATATTTTAGTTTGTAGTTGAAATAGAAAAAAAATAGTTAAAAATTATAGCAAAAATTATAACTTATAAGTAAAATCAGTAGCAATAACCTAAAAGCTAATAGGTGAAGATTGGCCGAATAATTATTCAATGCTCTTGGAGTAATGCTCCATTCAAATCACTAGATGACACATATTCACATGTTGAATAAAATAATAACAAAAAAATGATAAGTCCCACTAAACACACCAATAATTATAAAGTTAGAGCACTACCTAGACTTGCTCCAAGAGTATTGAATATTTGTTCAGATTGGCCAAACACCCATCACACAGTGAATTAAGAGGTTTTGGGTTTGCATTTGGGCTTAACATTGTATAACACAACAAATGAAGCCCAAAGAGCCAACGGGTTTGGGCCGGTGCAAAATAGCATATTGGGCCCATTATAGTCCATGGTTCATGCCCATCATTCAAGTCCGTAATTATGTATGTTGGGCCTGGCCCCAAGAGTGTATGGGGTCATTATCCATTTATATCCAATTTTGTTTATTATCTTCGTATATTTTTGTGTTTTGTTCATTTGTTATTTTCCAAAATGTGTCAATGATACTTTTAATACATCACCCAATGAGGGTGATTGTTTTAACTAGTGGATAATTGCTATTTTTGGTTTTTCTGAATTTTTTTATATTTTGATATAAATTTTTTAATTTTTCAAATTTTCTTGTCAATAGGAATTTTAAAAGGTAATTTCTTTTATTATCAAAGTTTAAAGAAGTTCACTGAAGGCAAAAAAATAATCTTTTAACTATTTTTGTCTTAAAAAATTGTTTTTTTAGCTATTTTTTGTCTTTTCTAAAATTTCCTGTTACAAAAGAAATCTAAAAAATATCACAGTTTGGACTAAAATAAAAAAAAATTAAAAAGAAAAAAAATAACTATTTGACACAAGTTTGGACAAATACTACCAATATATTTATATGCAACGCTCATTTTCATCTGCTCTTTCACGTTAAGATTTTGAAACACCATTTTTATTTACTCTTTCAATTATTGAATTATCATCCGTGATTATTTAGATACCGTGTGGTATTGTTTTTTTTATATGACTTTTTTGGTTTTTTAGTAAAAAAAATTATATTAATTCAAAGAATGATATTTTTCAGATCTCTCTCGTTATAAGAAATCAAAAATGTAAAAAAATTTGACAAAAAAAAAAGTTCAGATAAGACAAAAATGGCCATTTTAGGGCTTTTATGTGGTATTTTTCGTTTTTAATGGATTTTTTTTAACTTTTTGTAAAATATCTATAATTTTAGATTTGTTTTATTATGATGAATTAAGAAAGGAAAAAAATAGCTTAGAAAATCAAAAAATTTGCAAAAGACCAAAAAAATCACAGAAAAAGTTAAACCAAACATAGGCTTGAGACTTAAACCGATGATATTACAATATTTTTGATTTCTTTGGGTGAAATACAAAAACTTCTTGGGATTTATAGAAAATACAATAGTATTAGTACCTTCTACAGTTAAAGAAGTTGATGTTTTGCATTCTAGAATTCTTCTAACGGTTTTCCATTCTTGCTTGGCCACTAATTTACTTAAGAACTAATTTAATCGTCGAGGAGGACTTGGCGAAAAATAGTTCGGTGCCCTTCTTAATGATTCTTTGATCCATTTCAGGTTCAATCTTGGCCATTTAAAGATCATCAGAAAGTGCAATCATTAGAAATTACATTGCATTTTTTGAGGTTTTAAGTCTAATTACAATTTATCTAAATCGTTAGTTAACCTTTAGTCATGCTAAATTTCTTACGTACTATATTTAACTCTTTGTTCTTCATATTAAGCTCTCGAATCATCATAAGCCGCCACCACAACGCTTCATCAAATTATAAATGGGTTAATAGTATTTTTATTCCTTACACTATCATGATTTTTTTTTTATTTCATCCCCTAATTATTATTTTTACCGACTTCATTCTCTCAACTATCTAATTTATTCTTATTCGGCCAAATCAAAAACTAAGGTTTACTTAATTGACAAAAAATAGACTTGTAGCCATTTCTAATCATTTTCTGTTAATAGAACAGTCATTTTGTTGTGTGGTTGAAAAATTAATTTACTCATTTTATGCCAACAAAACAAAATGGAGCAAGAAAGGTGGGAAAGGTGGGTTTTAGTAAACAACAATTTTTTATTTGACGTAGTAAAAGTAAATTAGATAGTTGAAGGAGGAAGTAGGTAAACTTGAGAGTTGAGGAAAGAAATAAAAATAATAATGATAATTTAGGGGATAGAGATGAAATTAACACTATATATAAATGCATATATAGGAAAAATGGCAGAGACAGAAATTTCTAGTCTAATTTGGCATTTTTAATTATTTTCCTATATATACATCTATTGTTGGAGAAATACAACACAAGATATGTTTGATAATTTAGAAAATAAATCTTTATTAACGTTCAACGATTACAATAAATATTATTTATAAAAAAACAAAATTACAGAAATAACATGAACATAATATGCAAACCGAGTTCTGCATACGCAGTTTTCTTAAAAATGATTTACCGCCTATCGAGGGTGTTGTAGGTTTCTCCACCGGCGTCACTCTTGCAGGATAAAACAGTTGACCCGAACATTAGAACACCTCCAAAGATCGGCTACTCGAACGTACCTCGTCTCTCTCTCTCTCTCTCTCTCTCTCAGTTTTGAAATCTCATAATTTGTCTATTTTTTACTATTTTAGTCTCATATTTTTAGTTTTTATCTTCTCCTATGTCTTATCTACTTCTCAAAATAACAGATAAGATAGATATATATATATATAGCCATTTTCTCATGGGGTTACACATGCCAAATAAAATGTTAATAAACTAAAAAATCAATTGACCAATTGAATTCAGAAATTAATTTTTTTTTTGACCGGCAAAATAAAGATAGATTGAATTCGAGCTCGAGAGCGAATATAATAAAGCAATCCAAACATAAGGGAGAAGGCAGAATTTTAGGAGAATTAAACCACACATGGACAGTTCAACCCAAATACCACCTCAAAAAAATTTGAAAAAAAATCAAACCAAAAAAAGAAAAAAAAGAAAAAAGCCGAAACTCCACGTGCAGCTTACTTCAAACCCCATGTGTGAGATAAACCAGCAAAAGCATAAGACCAAAATCAACCGGTAGGAGATGCCATCAACTGTTTAAGTTTATAAATGAGATTTTGATCAACAATCTAATAAGTTAGAGATAAAATGTGTTGCTTAAGAGATATTAGTACTTAAGACTAAGGGAATTTGAAAGTTATTCTAATTAGGATAATTGAAAATTGTGAATGATATACATGTTGGCAATATGAATTTAATTAGTTATGCGAATTCAATTGGAAAAATTCATTAGCAATTTAATTTTTTATAACTCCAAATTGAATTTTGAAATCAATACTTTTATTACTTATATTCTCCATAATTGAATTCAAGTGTTAATTAAAATTAAAGTTAAATGAATTAGTTTTTTTTAAAAAAAATCAGCAGACACATTGCGGGAGCTCAAACTTCTTGTATTATGCATGGGAGTTGATTTCGCATTATATTGAAGAGAACGAAATTAGTCTTCTAATTAGTTTAATACTTAAGTTAGAATCTCATTATAGATGAAGAGAGAATATTAAACAAAGCGAGAAAATCTACACGCAAGGATGAACGTATGTACTTTCTTAAGTGGAGTCTGGCTTTATTTAAAGTGAATAATGGTTGAGTAGGAATAGGACTCTTGCGGATTAGATCCCCTTCTTTTCCCCAATAGATTGATTATAGGAATATTTCTATGATCTTGGACTTGGATTTTTTTAGATTGACTTTTCTTATGTTTATCCCAAATGCCTCGAATGAATTTTTTAAATCTAAATTGAATTAAAGGTCGATCAAGTAGGTTTGATCATTCCTACTATGGTTAGAAATGAACTCAACCAATCTTTGGATATTTTGACCCAATATTGTCTAAGTTCGGTCCTTTTTAGCTCTAATTTAAAACATTGAGGCCAAACCGTATTGGGTTGGTATCTCGTATTTTTGGTATTCTAATTTAGTACGGAGTTTGAACAAAATTGAAATGTTGAAAATGGATAAAAACAATTGCAGAACATTTCCAGAAGGTAGAAAAATCGAGATCATGTTTTGACCAATCAAGTAGTCTTGGCAGAATATCAACTCGCCCAGGCAATTAGAGTTTTGTTTTGACCTATTTTGTATTTTCTATATAAGAGTTTTATGTTCCACAGAGACTCTAAAACGTTAAGAAAGTCGTCTATACTTCAGATAGACTAACAGTTAAGGTTAGAGAGATTATAGAAAGAGAAAGACATAGTGATTATAATCCATATTGTTGAATAGTAAATTATTATTATCTCCCATAAAGATAAACAGTTAACCGAACCACATACGCTCTTGATTCGTGTATTTGTTCATTTTTAACTTGCTTTGTTTAGATTGTACTCTACGTATTTATTTTGCTACATTGAAAATTCGAGTGTTCTTTAATCCATCTAACCCATTCTAAATTCAATCCACCTTAATATATATATATATATATATATATATATTTCAAGAGAAATACTTCAATGGTTGTGAAGTCATCTCACTCTTTGTAACTATAACATTTTTTTTTCAAAGACGCTGCACTTTTTTCTTTCTTTTCCTATGCTCTCCATCTATAATTTTGAAACCATAATATAAAGTTTTATCATTTGATTTGATTTATCTTTTTTTTTTTCAATTCAACTTCTATCTTTCAACATTTGAGTTTTACACAACAAATAAATTTTAGTGCAAACCGGCTAATGCTTTTGTATCCATATTGTAACTTTCTCCTTTTTATTTTTTAATTTTTTATATTCACTAAGAAACTTATTGCTTTCTCCTTTACTTTCTCATATCTATTGAATTTGAAATTCTAAATTATTAGAAACTTCGATCTCATTCGTTTGTGCACTCATCTTCCCAAGTCTATGATAAAAAATTGTTGGATGTGTATCTTGTATTATACGGATCAATATAATTAGTATTTTATTTACATGTATTTGAGTTGAGCTGAAGTCGTGAATCCATAAGAAGTATAATATGTGTAAGACTTTATAAGTATATGGGGTTAGAGTTTTAGAATTTTCTTATAAATAGGACTCTATAATCCTAGTTATTTGTGTGGAGGGTTGAATTAAAGAGGATGTGAAGTAGAGAGAGAAGGAAAAATACCGAGGGCACATGAATAATATTTGAGCGGGAAAAAAAAAATTTGTTTCAGGGCTCGGGTTGTGGGTATCATATTTTTAAATATTTTTGATTTCAATATTCTACACTTTATAGTTATAATGGATTATCTTTCGTACTCGTGGATGTAAGCTAGTTGTGTCGAACCACATAAATCTTTATATGATTTTTTTTTTTGGTGTGCGCA
Organism: Heliamphora exappendiculata; assembly: GCA_034768845.1. NCBI lineage: Eukaryota > Viridiplantae > Streptophyta > Magnoliopsida > Ericales > Sarraceniaceae > Heliamphora > Heliamphora exappendiculata. The sequence continues at coordinate 14,355,039 of JAOTRH010000018.1, read as the reverse complement.
TGAATGTACTTTCATTTACGTTCATGAATTGATGTTCAAACCTCAACAAGTAGTATCATAGTCGACGGTTGAAGACTCGAAGCGGTGGGAAAAGATCAAAGCACAAGTATTATTTTTTATTTCGATTCGTATAACTCAAAAATATTTGTATTTGCACAAGGAAAAGTAAAGAAGAAAGTGACGGAAAACCATTCAATAAAGTAGCATGACCCACTGGTGTAAAGCAAAGATTTCCAAGGAGGCAACGTTCATTAAGTCTAGAGTTGGCACAAATTAGTATTTACACAAAAAACGGGATTGTGTGTTAATTTGTGAACAGTTTTCATATGGAATGGAATTAGGAGATTTGAAGATTTACATTTGCTTTGGAATTATTCAAAAGTTTTGATCCAATGTGGTGGGAGTGTGAAGTCAACAGTGTGAAATTTTTTTGTTATCTCGTATCGTATATATAACATGAAAATTTAAGATAGGGATGTATCTTAAGATTTTTCAGTGCTTGGATTCATCAGTATGGTCAGAATTTTTAAATTCTGAATGATTTGATGAGATTGGACAAATTGGCATAAATTGGGATTAATCGGACGAGATCAAAGGTGATTAGGAACAACCGGGTCTGATTGCGGGTGATCATAGATAATTGAGAGTAATCTGGTTCAATCAATGATGAAAGACTAATCATCAATAGATGCAGTTAGGACTTTCGTTGTAGGTGGAGTCAAGTCAGACAATGATTGGTTGATTTGACAAATGATTGGCAACTACTACATCTTGACGAACAAGAGGAATGACGATGAACACCTCGACAAATAGGTGTCAGGAATCTCGGTATAGAGGTGCAGACCATGCTAGATTGAGTGCGACAGATTGACGACGACGACATAATTGACATCGACACCGGTTATTTTCAAGGTGATTTGTAGAATTTAAGTCAAGATGGATATTTTTGGATGTGTGTCTTATATTCTACGAATTCATATAATTAGTATTTTATTTTTATGTATTTGGACTCGGCTGAAATTATGAATCCATAAGAAATCTGGTATGTGTAGGGTTTTGTAATTATATGGGATTAGAATTTTAGAGTTTGCTTACAAATATGATTCTATAATTCTAGTTAAAAGTGTAAAGAGTTGAATAAAATTGGGTAGAGATGTAGGGAGAGATGAAAAAATACTGAAAGCACGATAGTAATATTTGAGCAAAAAATAGAGTTTGTTTCAAGGCTCGGGTTGTGGATGTCGAGTTTTAGAGTATTTTTTGTCAGGATTGTATATTAAAAATTATGAATTCTATCGGTTTTAGTACGTAATTTTATTTTATGAGAATCTTAATGAATAATGTATGCAATATTATTTTTTTAATATTATGAATGGATATATTTTATTCTGTACAGTATTTAATTTGATGTGTAGAATATGGCTTGCACATAAAAGATCAGATTATAGGTTCTTGTAAAATATAAGATTTTGTTCACAGTTTAGATCAAAATTGACAAATCATCGGTACAATCGTAGCACAGAGTTTTAGTAGGTTTGTCTTGGTTACGGTAAACAGATAATAGTATCGTCTATTATTTCGACTCTCTGTGTTAGTACACTTTGTGTGTACTGAACGAGATAACATTGAGGTAATTAATTTTATACTGATTATATAAATTAATTCACACCCCAATGTTATTATAAATGCTTTGCTCTTAATTTCAAAATAATTATTATGCGTATATTTAATATTCGTTGTTTTGATTCATTAGAGGGTGCGATCTTATATGGGTCTATAGTCCTGGTAAGTTGGATAGCGGTATTAATTATATGGTGAATATTAATTATTGACGGAATCTACATCCCGATTATTCAGAATTGACGATACCCCTTTAAAGAAACTTATAAGTTTTAATCGGGCCAAACCCTACAGGTGAATTTGATTATCTGGCTGTCAAATAAGTTAAGCGGAAGAGTTTATGAAAATTATTAAAGATGCCGATTAAATTAAATTATCAGTAATTAAATTTAATTGGCGAGTATCGAAAATCTTAACGTGAAAAAATGGGTTAAGCATTTAATAACAGAAACTCAATATTATTAGTCTTGAGATTATAACTAGAATTGCAGTTACAGTTCTTTAGTGGTATGAACTGTAATTTAGTATTTTATGAAAATTACAGAAACTGTTGCAAGATTTTCATAATTTCAGAAATCGCTGAGAGATTTGCATATTTGTAAAAATTGCTGAAATGGTATTTAGATTACACTAGAAGTCTATGCCATAATTACTCCATAAATCCCTACTACAACCTATAAATATGTGAGTAGGCTGAATTATTTATAAGAGTTGCCTTTTAAGACTAAGATTAATCAGGTTCTGCCGGTACAAGTTCTTGAAAGATCGTAACTCACACTACTTTCGAGAATTACACCGGGAATACAGTAGAAGGTCTGCTCGAAGTTTCAATTCAGAAAATCAAAGTTCATAGTTGAAGAAATGACTGAGAGGTATTCATCTAAATTAACTGTGGTGGCACGGGATTTAATTTTAATCGTTCAACATCAAAATAATTTTTATCTGGAGCCTCTTTCGGCATTTGCTCGTTCAGTTTTTCTTTTATTCGAAAAACTGTTTACAAATCAATGATCTTGACAGTTTGCCTCCAACAATTTGTATCTTGGAATTGTACACTCTGCATTTATGATGAATTATTTCTTGCACCCGTAGATATAGGCTAGTTGCGTCGAACAACGTAAGTCCTTGTGTGATTTTTTTCTTTGGTGTGTGCACGGATGTACTTTCATTCACGTTCGAAAATTGGTATTAATTCCTCGATTTCTTAACACTTGTTCTTGCACGATTATGTATATATATTGTAGAACCTTAAGAAACTGCAACAGTACCAAAATTGCTTGATCGATCTAAGAACTGCTCGATCGATATGTGTAAATACTGCATGCTGCTAATAATTGATTGACAGACCAATGGATAAGGATCGATCACCTATCAATCAGTGGCCAAACCGATCGATTTGTTTTGCAAAAACCTTTTTTTTTTCAAATAGGGTTACAACAACCGCGACGTGAGGACTGCACAGTGTTCAAAAATTCATAGCCTTGAAGTGAGTGCATATAGAAAATCTCTCTAAATCATTCCTTGATGATTCATTAGATATTCAAAAGCCCCACGAAGATCATTAAGAGCAGAACTCACTTCTCATTCATTTAGAACTTGAGTGAATTCTTGAGTCATGAAGACCGGTGGTGAATTCCGTCGGCAATCAAGTATAATTTGGTGAACGTGGATTCAATAAGAGTAGTTTATGGTAGGGGTGTCCAAAAATCTGAAAAAATCGAAGAATCGGTCCAAACCGAACCAATCCGTGCGGATTGATTTGGTTTTACTCTGAGTTTGTTTAGTTCCGATTCTAAAAATATATAAACTGTAGACTACGGATTGGTTCACGAATTTTGAGCCATACCAGACCGGAATATTTAATTCAATATATATATATATATATATATATATATACACACACACACATATACGTATATTATTTATAACATATAAATATTATTTAAATATCATTTATATTTATATTTATAACATATAAACTGCTACGTTCACTTTACGCCGTTTAAACTTCTACACTTTCTTAAGTTAATAAGTTATTACTGCTAACCCTAAAAAAGCTCATTTGACATTTCGCATTTAGCGATTGCCGCGTTCACTTCACGTTCACAATTACGTATACTATGATGGACAATTACAGCTTTTTTGTACTACTATTTAGAATTATAAAAATATTTTTATTAAGTATTAATGTGATTTTTGCTTAGATTTTAGTACTTTATATTAGAGTATTGTATATTAGTGAAACCGTGATTTAGAACCTAGACCGAACCGTCAATAATAAGTTTGGTTTCGTTTGGTTCAAAAAATTACATGATTTGATTTGGTCCTAAAATTACTAAAACCATAATGATTGGTTTGATTCTTGGGTTTATTTAAAATCGATCAAAATCGAACCGTGTACACTCCTAATTTACGATCATAAGTTGTGCATTCAACTTAAAATTGTGAGAACTCTTGTAATCAAAACTTTTTAATAGTACTTAAATTTTTTTTTTGGACTAAGATAAGCTCCATAGTTGTTTTACCTTACTTTAGATTTTTCACGTTAAAATTCGTATTCTTTGGTGGTTGTGTTTATTTTGTTTTGTTTGTTGGCTTTGGTATGTCGATTTGTGCAAATTAAATCATATAATGAGACTTTTTCATAACTATCACTTAATTTGATTGGCATTATCAAATTATACGATAGACAGTCTAGTGTGTACATATATATGGCCCCAATTCATATATTTATAGTTTATTATTTATTTTATTTTAAATTATTTTTAATAATTTTTTTATTATTTAGTTAAATTAGGATATCTTTTGATTATGTTTATCGAGATGAGCTAAAAAATAAAAAAAATATTAACTAAAATATAAAAAAAAGTTTAGAAAAGACATAATAAGCCAAAATAAATTTGTAAACCATATATTTATATTGTTTATTTGAGTTTTTAGTGAGTTTTTTAAAAAAAAATTAATTAAATTTTTTTTTATTTTTGTGAGTGCTCTTATTGAAGATGAATTGAAAAGGTTAAAAAAATTAGCCAATTTTTTTCAAAAAAATTACACCATATGTGACATATATCGGCACTCTTACTTGCAATGGTTTTTTAAGAAGAGTTCAGCTTCTCTCTAATCCAAAAAGACGACGACTTGACGATCATGTGAGACTTTTTATGGATCTAAGTTGATTTAATTTTAATAATTTTAGTTATTTATTTTATTGTTCTTAATAATTAAATCATACTAATAAAAAATTGAGTTAATTAAATATCGTTAACTACTTAATCACATTAGATTTATTTTAAAAAATATAATACCAGTTATCATTCATTTATTTAAAACAAAATATAATTTATTTAGATCTTACCTATATTTGATTAATTTAATTTTTTACATAAATTTTGTAAACATTAAAAATAATAAAATGAATAATTTTAATTATTAAAATAGGTCAAACTTAGGGCCTATTTGAAAACTCTAGTTTTTTGGCTAAAAATACAAAAAAATCAAATCAAAACACTAACTCGTAGAATATTCTATTAAAAAATTAATTATTTTTAAAATATAATAATATCTCAATTCATAATTTATTTATTACTATTACTAATTACATAGAATTATTAATATCAAATATGTAGAAGGACAAAATTGTAAAATTTGAATAAAAAGCAAAAAAAATTAAATTTTATATAAATAATTAATTAAAAAAATTAATTTAAAAATTAAGTTATCAAATAATTTATTTTAAATTAAATTAAGTCTTTTAACTAAAAAATAAAAAAATTTAAACTAGTTACCGATGGAAGCCTCAATAATCGGAGAGAATACAAACTCTTTCAATAACTCCTTGGCTCTCGAAGGAGACGTAACAGGCATGTTTAGATAATTGTTTATTTAGTTATTTTATTTGATTTATTTTTATTTTTTCATAATTATTTAATTATTTAATTAAATTATTATATTTTTTTTGACTCTTTTCATTTGACGAAAATAAATAATAAACTAAATTTTATATTATTTATTTTTGTATTTAGTGTATTTTTTTTAATATTTTGATCAAATTTTTTTATTTTTATGATTAATCTTATTGATATTATTCAGAAAAATAACAAATTTCAATAAAAAAAATAACAAAAAGGTTTTGAAATAATAAAAATAAACAAAAATTATAAGGGTAAATTTCACTGACCCCCCTGAGGTTTCTGACAAAAACAGAAATCTCTCATGTGGTTTTAAAAATTGCACTAACACCCAATCAGATTTGATTTTAATATCAAAGAGATATCAACCGTTACAATTTTCGTTCAATTAA
>JAOTRH010000018.1:14329904-14349019 GCA_034768845.1 Heliamphora exappendiculata | reverse complement strand
ACCCTCGGTAGGCGGCGAATCATTCTTAAGGAAACTGCGATTGCAGGACTCGATTTGCAAATTTCTTTTTATTATTCGTATTATTTCATTCTCTGTAAATTTCAGATTTATGTAATTGTTGAAAGTTTAATAAAAATGTATTTTTTGGATCCCCGAGCATGTATTTTATGTCGGCGTTGGAAATTCTCCCAATAGTTTTGAGTCTACACTAAGTGATTCTTCGATTTTTAGATTTCAGGTTTTATGGATCTATACCAAAATTACATGAGTCGACACTTAAACACCATCTGAAAAACTAAATGAGTTGACACCAAAAAGAAATAGATCAACACTAAGACTTCAAGCCATTTTCCTATTCCAGCTCAAAAGTGTCGACACCACAAGATTATGAGTCGACACAAAGATTCTTTCTGAAAACAAGAATTTTGGATCGACACAAAATCAAGCTGAGTCAACTCCAAAAGTGCCGAGGCTGTCTAAGATTTCCTAAGTCGACACAAGAATGAAATTGAGTCGACTCTAAATGTACCGAGGCTAAATCAGATTTCTCGAGTCGACACCAAATTAAAAAGGGCTGACACTACTTTTTCAATAGCTGATATGACAAAATGAGTCGACACCAATGAAGATATAATCGACACCAAGGTCTTACCTGAAAAATTGAAGAAATGCATAGGTCAACACCAAATGTTCTATGAATCAACATCACTGTGTGGGTGAGAAAAATGCAGAAATAAGTTTGACACCAACAAATATCTGAGTCGACACGATCTTTGCTTGAGAAATTAAATTTTTTTTTAAAAATATTTAAAATTATTATTATTATTTTAAAATTTAATTTACCCTCTCTTGAATTGCCTAAAGTAACATATTTTCTTGATAAATAAATAAAAATATCTTACTAATCAAGCAGCTCAATCGTAAATAATATAGACTCTTACTAGTTGGAGTCTCTTCTAATGGTCACTTACTCAATAATGATTAACAATTTGATCGAACATTCATGACCAAATTATATTTTGTTTCACAAATTAAAATAGACTATTTTGGTCAACAATGCGCTAAGAATTTACATTATTTATTTTATAAAATAAAATATAATTTACTAATTTTTTTATAAATATATAATAAAATTTAATTTTAATTAAAATATAATCATCGTTACCATTAGTACTAAGCTCAAAGAACGAAATTTCAAAAGCCTTGGAGAATTATATGGATGAGAGCTTCACTCATAATTGAATAATGAACGAGCTTAAATACACTATATACTATATATTTATTGGTAAAAATATATATTATTTATATTTTTTTATTCAATGTATATTATTTTTATTTTTTGAAGAAAGTTTATTTTACCGACAAAAATAACGGTAACTATTGGATAATTGGTAGGTTGAGCGTTGCTACGAAGGGGCGCGTAACCTTCCTCGGCTACTCTACAGTCTACACCCCCCCCTTCCCCCCTCTTTCTACAAAAGCTTCTCCCCTCTCTCTCGCTCTCCCGCGGCCTCTTCTTCTCTATCTGTTCCTTCGCTTCCTTCTCTCTCTCTCTCTCTCTCTCTCTCTCTCTCTCTCTCTCGATTGAAAACCATTCGCCGGAGCATTTGCCCCAAACAATCTACTTTTCAGTCGTCCATGGAAATGCCTAAACCACAAAGTTCAGCACCTGAAACTGAAGGAACCACCAACTCATCACCATCTTCATCTGGGATGGCTCAATCTTTATCAAACTCGGTTTCGAACCCATCCAACCAACCCAAAATCCAGAACCAAGAATCGAGGCAACTGAATAGAAGTAGAGATAGTGGAAACAAACACCCAGTTTACAGAGGAGTTCGAATGCGTAGCTGGGGCAAATGGGTTTCAGAAATTCGCCAGCCGCGCAAGAAATCTCGCATATGGCTCGGAACTTATCCAACCCCAGAAATGGCCGCTCGAGCGCACGACGTTGCCGCGTTGAGTATCAAAGGCGACTCGGCGGTTCTCAACTTCCCTCAACTCGCCGACTCACTCCCCCGCCCGGCGACTCTCTCGCCACGCGACGTCCAAGCTGCGGCGGCCGAAGCAGCCGCAATGGAGCGTTTCAGCCCTCTGACTTCCTCATTGTCCGCTTCATCGCTGTCATCGCCGCCGTCGTCGTCGACGACGACGACATCCGACGAACTGGGCGAGATAATTGAGTTACCGAGTTTGGAAGGGAGTCTCGACTCGACCAAGACAGGGACCGAGTTCATGTCGGTTGACTCGGTTGATGGGTGGCTATATCCGCCGTGGACGGTGTGTGATATTGACTTTTACGGCAGTTTTTTCGATCAGACGGCGACGGCGGACAATTTAATCCCCGGCGGCTTTGAGAATTTGATATGGGACTCATCACTCTTTTAGTTTGGACTTCCACAATTACATGATCAAGTCATTTTTCAGTAATCTGTATATTTAATTTATTATAAAAAAATATTAAATTAAATGCAATATTTAAAAGTGAGATGGGAGGAGTTTGAAAAAAAATTGAATTAGTTACATAATTCTTTTTTACTTTAATGCTCTTATAGTTATTGAATGAACAATTATATCAATAAATTACAATAATAAAAATATAAAATTTTTGAAGAACAATTTTAAAATAATAAAAATGTGAATCGTTTTAATTTGATGTTCACACAAAATGGCATGTTTACCATTTTATAATAGTATAAATATATTACTCTGTTTTAGTTTCTATATATATATAGTCCTATCCAAGTAAATTACTTTTTATATTCTAATCAAATATTTTCAAACATGTTTACATTTTAATCCACTATACTATCCATTCAAGTATAGGGATTGGGGGTGTGTTTAACAGAATTATTGTTTGATAATTTTTAATTTTTTTGTTATTAATTTTAATTATAAATTATAAATTTTTTTAAATACTCACAACTTTTATTATAATTTATAACTAATTTTTTTTATTTTAATTATAATTACAATATTTACCAAATACTCATAATTTCTAATACAAATTATAATATATAAATTATTAGTTTTAACAATACCAAATACTATCAATAGTTGGTTTAAACATTTTCTCTTGGTTTCTCCCAAAAATGCTTGATAAATTGGTCTAACTTGGGCTATTTTTGTTTATTTTTATCTTTTTTAATTATTATTTTTTAAATAATCTTAATAAGATAAATTAAAAAAGTAAACAAATTTGATCAAAGCGCAAAAACAAATCTTTGAAAGACAACAATAAATAATATAAAATCTGGCCATTTAATTTATTGACTTATTTTGTTATTTTGTTTTTTTTTTTTAATAAAAATTTATTTTTTAAATTTGTTTTGATAAGAAAAATCTAAAAAATATAATAGGTTAACCTAATGATAAAAAAGTTAATTAAAAACAAACATAAACAAAATAAAATAAATAGATAACTTATTATCCCAAACAGAACCAATGTATATACACGATGCATGTATATATCTATATGACATGTGCATACAAATGCGTGATGAATTTGAGAAAAATACGAAACCTTTATTATGCTTAATTTCTATTTTTACCCAACAGATTCCAATCTTAGTTATTTTCCTTTAAAAAAGGTTGATAACTGCTTATTAAAATAAATTAGGTGAATTTTTGGGGGGAACCTAACCCTTGTTTTCCTCTTTTTTAATTCGAAAAATTGGTGACCAATTTATTTGATAGGTCATTTGTTATTTTTCATTGAACATAAAAAATTTTAACGAGTAAAATCAATTTTTATAAAAATTTTAACGTGTAAGATTCTTTTAGAATAAAAATATCCTAGAACAGATAATTTTATCTATATATTTTTAAAACATGTATAAAAAATACATATATATTTATCTGTTTTTTATTGAAAACACATGTAAAGAACATATATAAATTTTTTTGTTTTATTAAAAACACGCATAAAGAATACAAATAAATTTATCTGTACCTTTTCAAAATATGTATAAAGAACATAAATAAATGTATCTATTTGTTATGCAAAATAGATAAATTTATCTAATTACAGGATATTTTCAAAAGAAATCACGCAGTTGAACTTTATGCGTTAAAATTTTTATTGTTAAACTTTACACGTTAAAACTTATTTTTTAAAATATTTGGTTGAAATTTCATTTTTTTTCCGTTGCAAACTTAATAAATTACGAATTTGCATCACTGCAATGAGAAGAGAATTTTACCCAAGTGAGAGTCGAATAAATGTATATTATTGTTATTTTTATTTAATTTGTTAATAATATTATATTTTTTTTGTTAAATTGACACACAGTTGACTAACGAAAAAAAAAAAATGTTATTTATTTTTATAAAGAAAAAAAATACAGTAATATTTTAAAAAATAAAAATAAAAATAATAATATATTCAATATATATAGAGGTTTAAGGGTAATCTACCTTAACTTTTATAATACAAATTTATTTTTTTTTAAAATTTAATTTTTAAAATTTATTTATCAAAGTTTATCAAATAATATCTATATTAAATATAAAAATAGATATAAATAAAAAAAATCATAACAATTTTTTTTTGTTGACTATTGCCTTTTGGTTTTAAAGGCTTTTAGGCGAATTGACTTTTGGCTTTAAATAATTTATAAAATTCACTAAATAAATTTTTTATTTATTTAGTTTAGAGTGATTTAAAATAAAAATTTGACTTAAAATTAAATTACCAAACAAAACCTAACTATATAAGAAAAAAATAATATATAAAACTCATTACTTTTATAAATATTAATATATTTATATAAACATTAATGCATTATTTATTTATTATTAAAGTTCACTGAACTTAATTTAAGAAATTTTCGTTTAAGGTGCAGTGAAGGAATTAACAAGTGAAAATGACATAAAGCTATAATTTAGTGTCATTAATTCTCCTTGCCTTTTCAATTGGTCCTTTTGCCCTGCCCCATCCACCTACAATAATTATATAAATATTAATATATTTTATATAAACATTAATGCATTATTTTTTTCTTTTGAAATCGACTTTAAATATATATATTTTGATAATAATTATGTAATTAACGTATTTTTTGTTTTTAAAAATAAATAATAAATATAATTTTAAAACATCATAATTAAACAAACATGATTAGATCACTTCAACTCAATGTTGCATGAACTATTATTGGTTGAGACCAATTGGTTGCCAATTGGATATTTTTTTAAATGAAAAAAGTCATATTGTAGCGCCCTATGACAAATGAGAGTTCATTATCTATTCCAATACTATTAATTATGGTTCAATTCCTCTCTAATACTTTAATGAATTGGACCAGTTCAGTTAGACCAATCGTAATCTCAAAATGAGTTTATTTTGATAATTTAAATCGTTTATTTTATTGTTTTTAGTGTGTAATTTATTAAATTAGTCAGATATCGTTAGATGGTTGAACAATTAGATATATGCTAAAATTATTAACAATGTAGTCCAATTTACGAGCAAATAAAATACTTTTTAAGAGTATCAATACCATCACATGAATCGTAAATGGATTTGGTTTTTTCATTGCACTCAATCCATGAAATGGAATATGGAATAGAATACCATGTCTTTCGGAAGCCAAAACTATTTGTGTATATATTTTATAAAAACGTGAAATCAAAATAAGCGATAAAATAGCTAGAAAACATGAAAATAAATGTATCATTTCAAAAATTTTGCAAGCCAAAGAACTTACTCCAATAAGTCCTGACAAATGATGATTGAAACAAAATTTGGTTATTTTTTTAATAGAAATATAATTTGTTTACGTACTCAACGGTATCTAATTAATTTAATTTTTTATACAAACAATTTACTTACTGAGAATAATAAAATTAAACGGTTCAAAATACTTAATGGACTGGCTTTTCTCCAATATTTTGGATTGAATTAAAGTGAACCAAATCCATGAAATATTAAAGAGAAGCCAATCACAAGGTTATAACTTATAGGTGTGTTACTTCCATAATATTCACATTTACTTGTTTCCAAGTAATGTGGTTGGGAAGATTTGATGGTGGCCAAGTAAAGTAGACCATGTGCTTAAGGGTATTGCCCTAGTATGGTTTCCCATTGACATGGGCTTTAATTGCACCTGAACTGGAAGATAAAAGTTTTTTTTTTTCCTGAGAAAATGAATCATGCGATTGCTTGTTCTAAAGTAATGGTCCTCTAACAATTGCTAATAGACTAAACCTTTTTAGGTGCCTATAAGGCATTACTTGACAATGATAAATAACAATCATTAATTGTCTTGCCTCTTTTTGGTGGGTAAAACACAAATATATAAGTAATTGACTCTACTTTAGAGACATTTGGTTGAACTTTTTAGACCAATTTTTAATTTTTTATTATTAATTTTAATAATAAATTATAATTTTTTAAATACTTATAACTTTTATTGCAAGCTATAATTATTTTTATTTTTTTTCTATTTCAACTATAAGCTAATAGATTTATTATTAATTATAGAATTAAAAAAAATAATTCAAAATCTTGCATTAATAATAGTAGGGTCCCTAGTATTAGTTATACCAAAATAGTTTGATATATACCAAATTATTAGTCCAAATTTGACAATACAAACACAAAAGACGAAAATATTGATCTTAAATAAAGAAAGAAAGAAAGAAAAATTAAGGAACCCTTATATTTCTTAATCCCATCCTACCCCTCTTTAGTCCCCAGGAGAAATCAGCCCAAAGGCCTTAATTCTGCCTCGTAAAGCATGACCGTATAGAGCACAGTCTTTACTTTTGGAATGTATCCCCTCTGCACGAATACGGAATGCGTGTTGGGTCTAAAAATATCGAAGACTCAAAAGTTAAAAGCACAGTACACTGTTGTACTTTTAATCAGTTTGATTTTTTAATATATTTTTATTATTAAATTTATTTATTATATAAAATTCATCGAGTTTATTATTTATATAAATTTTTTTTTAACTAATATATGTAACTATTATGTGATGATAAAATATTTGTTTTATTTTCTTTTTTCATAAATATATATTTATCACGCACTTATTTATAAATAAATATAATTCATTCTATTTTATTTTTTACATAAATAATAAAATCGACAAACTCCACAGTATCGTTTGGTAACGTTTATGTTTTATATTTTATGTTTTTATTTTTAAATTTTTCGTAAACTATAAACAAAAACATGTTTGATAATTATTTTTATTTTTAAAAAATTGTAAATAGTTTTCAAAATTTACAAAATTTTAAAAATTAAAAAATATATATTTTCACTTATTTTGTAAATAAGTTTTGATAAAATTCATTCGCAACCTCAAACTATTACTTTTTAAACATTCATGTTACCAAACATATTTTTGTAAATAAAAAATAAAAATTATAAACATTAACAAACGGGACTACATATTTAACAAATTCAATGAAAAATCATATCCATTAAAGACGCATGCTTTGAAGGCACAACAGGCACCCTTTGCACTGCCTCTTCATGGGAAAAGCAGGTAATTAAAGACTTAAAAGTTGCAGTGGTGGGTTGGGTGTAGCTGTTGGCCCAATTCTCAGTGCAAGGATGGCATCCAACAAATTTGATCTTCATCAATAATATTAATTACTAGCCTAGCCTCGAATGAGCTGACTTGGTTTTCAATTCCAATTCAGAATCCACAAGTCAGGTCACATGAATTTTCTGAACTTCTGTTAAGGTTTCATGTTCTTGAGTTTTTTTAATAAACCCTCAGAATCCTTAGTAGCCTATATCTATGCCTATTAATAAAGAGTCAATTGTCTGTGAAATTTGGCTTATCATCAGATTTTATAATTTTAATATTATAAATTTTAATTTGATGTATAATTATTATAGATACATTGTAAGTTTATGTTAACAATCTGTACCAATCATTTTGTAGCACTCATTGATAAAATCATTTATTCAAAAAGTTAATTTGATATCCTTAGTAGCCTATATATTGCATAAATTATGAGTTTCCACATTTACTTTTCTCTCTCTCTCCCTCTCTCTCTCTCTCTCTCTCTCATATCTACCGTTCTATACATGCAGTGATATACAATGTTTAGAATGAAGTGCTAGTATTGATCCGAGCGTGTTTGACAAAATTATTACTAGTAATTTATAAATTATATCTTATAATAAAAATTATAAATATTTAGTACACATTATAACTTGTAGCTTTAAAAAAATAAAAAATAATTATAAATTGTAACAAAAATTATCAACGTTAAAAAAAACTTACAACTTATAACTAAAATTAATAATAAAAAACAAAAAACTACTAGCAATAACACTGCCAAATACTCTCGATATGTACCGGTACTAATAAAATACTAAATACCATTTTAAATTTATCATTAGAAAATATTACAAATATTTTGTTTTAAAATATTGTTTAACAATAAATAATTTAGCATAACAAACATAATATTTTAATTGATTAGACTAAATTAATTTTTAATTTTATTATTTATAATGCAATAACTAACTTAAAAGCAATATAAACCAAATTTGTAATATTTTTTTTACAATAAGTGAACATTAATGAGCTTTAGAACCTTCATTTTATGTTATATTTAAAGCTTAAATTAATTTAAAAAATTAAAAAACAAAAAAAGAAAAAAAATAAAATATTTTATTAGAAATATAATTATAAATTGATACGCAACAATCATTAGCTGGTGCAGCCCATATAGACTGTTGCCAACCAATCTTTTCAATAAAAAAAAATTGAATAATTAACGTACACATTTATTTCAAAATAATATAAGTCAGCCAATACCAATGCATTATAATATTTATATTCATATGGTATAATATTCATAACTATAATGACATATACAAATATCAAATGAGAAGTTATTAGTGAGTACAGGAGATGGTATTGCCGCCTTTTGACACATTTATGTAAAATACCTACAAATATGTGACCGAGATCAAAATGTGATAATGCCAACTCTCCTCCTAATAATTTTTTCAAAGTGGGACATCTTATCATGATCCAATGATAGATCCTACTTAGGACAGTCCAATTGAGATCAGTGGAGCCCACTTCAGACTTACTTTAATAATTTAAATCATTACATTTTCAAGAGTTTCCAAAGTTAATCTTTCTTCTGCCCCTTTCTTGGGTTTATTACCCAAGTTATGGTCTACGTGGCCTAAGCCAGACCATTATTAGTTGCTTGGGAGAGAAAGAGGGGGTTTCTTGTCAACAATGTGAGACTTTATGATACTAAACCCACCTAATTAAAGATTTATAAAAAATATGTGATTGTCAACAAGATCCTTCATTCAAATGATGTCCAAAATAACTCAATTGGAGCTGCAAACCCATTTTCATAATGCATTATTTTGGACTGTTTTTCTTTTTTTTAGCCGTGTTGCATACTAAATTTGAACTTGTGTTTGGATTAATTTTTTTAAAAAACTTTTTAACTTTTTTATAAAAAAATAAATATAAAAAAATGTGAAAAAAATAATTTGAAACCTTCAAAGTTTTAAAATAAAACAACCATTTAAAAAAACTAAACCACACATAGGCTTGAATTGGTTCTAGGGAGGGCAATTTCCCTATACCCACCCATTCCGTACGGAATTTTTTACTCCCCAATAAAAAATAGAAAGAAAACAATATTTGCTTAACCTATCCTATTTTTTTTGCCACCCTCCAATTACATTAATTAAATATATTTTATTTATAAAAACAAATAAAATTTATTTTTCAACAATATAATAAAAATAAAATACAAAACTATTATATTTATCTTTTATTATTCACTTATATATATTTTATCTTTTTAAATCTAATTATTTATCAATATTATGCCTATCATCTCATTTTTAAGTTTTATTGTTTACACAATCGGTCCCAAGCCTGAAGAGATGGGAAAGGTTATGCGCTAATAAGCAGCTAACGGTCAACAAACTTGTCAAATGTCTATTATGAGCATGATTTCAAATAATCCTATTAGACCAACAATTCAACATAAGAATGCAAATATTCGTAGCACGGTAAAAATTGCACCAATTAATAATAAGTTAAGAAAAAACAGGTTAAGATTACTTGAATACATATAACGTAAACCGATTAATGCAGTAGTAAAAACAAAGCGATATGATCATAAATAATAGAAACATTAAGATAAGAACAAGTATGAACTAATTAAAATTAATTGAAAATATGACATTTAACATTGCAGAATAACGTAAAAAAATTCATATAATCGACTTAAATTTATTAGGACAAAAGGTCAATTTAGCTTGGTATCTCATTTTTAATAGTTTCATTCCCTCTTAAAGTTAAAAAATACCCATGTTATGGTCCTTACTTCGCTCCATTCCCACCACTTTCCCAACTTTCCTACCTTGCTCCTGCACTCAGGGTGGGTACATCTCCATCCCGCCCCGCCCCACAGCCATCCTATCCCTAATCTGAAGAGACTTTCATTGATGTTAATACACAAATGATACTGATTTTGTTATGGTATTGGGTTCTAGTTAAAATCACAATCTATGGTGGCCTAACCTGTGTCCAACCATACAAAAGCTCTAAAAGGAAACAATGTTAAGCAGCATGAAAAACAAGAAGTTATTTTTAAGTGTGTACGGGCGCGGGAGCGTGTTTACTACATTTGCTATCCATCTAGCCATGTTTGTTTTGAAAGATAGAAAAATAGAGAATAAATAATTCCCTTAGGCCTTGTTAATTATGAGGAATTAGAGGAATTGAACCAAAAAACATGGTTGGCCTACCAAATTTTTTTTAATCCTTTGGTATTGCGAATCCTACATTTATATTGCAGGATTTAGATTAGCAATCCGATGAATGAAGGATTGCTAATCCCTCATTCATAAAATTAGTAATACTAAGCCAGCTTGATATTATTAGTATTCGACTCTGGATTATCTTCTTTCTTTATCTATTGGTCAAAAATAATTTTACAATTCTTATCACATTTTTTACTCTACTCTAACCAAACATGAATAAAATTTGTTACTGTATATATGATCTCATCCATAATCTTTTATTATATAAAAAAATATATGAAACCTCTAGTATTACTATCCGGAATAACAAACAAGCGCTTACTAACTACCCTTCACTAGCTAATCCTCCTTCCTCCCTTCCCAATGTTCTCATTCATTTGTCCCTCAATTAATAATTCAATTTTGATTTTTAATTCCTCAATACAAACATGACAAACTTACTTTGGACTAATAATCCAATCTAGAGTTCTAATCCATCAATATAAACATAGCCTTTTCATTGAGAATCAAAAGGTACAACCAACCAAACACAACTATACATCTTGCTTGGCTAATCTGGTTTCTCCGTAAAAGCATTGTAAATGGAGTGATCAAATAGACATGTTCTTATGTCAACTATCATTTCTTTCGGCGAAATAAAAAAAGTTATGCAATAGGTATAAAACGGTCAAAGAAAAAAAAAACTCTGAATTAATGAACTTTTAATGGTTATCAATTGAGTGCTCACGTAATTTGATTTCAATCAATTAGCACCCCTAAGTCAAATCGCCATCGAAAAATTGCTGAAATCAACCTACCGTTACAAAACGTTAGTTTAGGTATAAGATGCCAAATTAGTTAATTCTGTGATTCCCGTAAAACTTTTTGACAGCCATTAACATCAGGGTACTAATTGATTGAAATCAAATTGTTTAAGTACCAAATTGATAAAATTAAAAATTCAGGTCTTTAATAGAAATTGAATCGCCACTTGATGAAGTTTCTAGAACTTCTTCCAGAGTAAAAATCTGTTTTATTTTGATCAATCTTGAAAGTCAAAAGGTGTGACAGGATTTCGAAATGTGTTTTCAACAAATGAAGTGTTCCTTTTATATAATAATATAGATTTCAGTTTATCCTTAGCAGGTCAGTAACATTAGAACTGCATTATGGATGGATTAGTTTGGGAGAAACCATATTGAAATCCTTACCACATTCGATAGGATGAAAAGCAGGCATTCTCAACATTATCATGCTCCGAAGAAACTCAGACCCTCGATCTTTAGTTACCGAGACAAATTAACTGCAGCAGCAAATTCTGTTCATGACACGTGTCTAAACGCCACAGCAACTCAGTAACCATAACCTGATCAGAAGCACAATGGTAAATAAGTTAATTGATGAATTTAAAATATGAGTAATCTTGAATTAAAAATCACAACTGAGAAGGTTGAGGCAGCTGGGAAAAACCTGAACTATCCATAGGGTTTCTAGCAGCCACAGGTTCAGGCTCCTGGATATCAACAACAACAGCATCTGATGTAAGGAAGGCCTTTGCCACTGAAGCTGCATGCTCCAAACAACATCTCACCACCTGGTTTCCACCAAGCAGAAGTTTGTTACCAAAGAAAAAAGTTGACATAAATTATTCATATCTATCAAATTTCGATTCAGCCTACCTTCAAACAGCTCATCAATATGGAGTACGATGCACCAGAAATCTAGTAATTGTAATTAAGGATTTAGAAAATAATTATTAGGCAACATTGAGTCGGAAGCTCGTGGAAATATTATCTTCTATTTCATTTTTTCTTTTATTATTGGGTAAATTATACTGACCTCTCTTGAGGTTTCTGACAAAAACAGGAAAACCCTTTCTATTTTCTGAAATAGCATTGACCTTCCTTGTCAGTGTTGTTGCCCAAACACTGTTAACGGAAGTTAGACTTTTACTGTATTACCCTTACAATTAAATTGATTTTTATAATTAATTAATTAATTAAAATGAAAAAAATCAATTTCCAACCGTTGAATTTGCATCATTGATTTTTCAGATTCGCCCAATTTTTTCTTCTAGCAGTACAATCCAAAAACTTGAATTGATGAAGATCACCCAAAATGGCTTAAGGGGCCATAAACCGATCAAATGAACCAAACCCAGAAATTGAATTGATGAAGAGAAGCCAAAACTCTCTCCAAACCCCTTCTATCACGCCATAACCGAACCTTACCAGAGCAATTTCAATCCCATTTTCCACCACTTGAACCACCATATATATATATAGGGTCCTTTAGATGAAAACTCTATTTACTCTTACTATATATAGGGTCATTTAGATTAAACAAATAAAGAATAAATGCGGAGATGTGAAATATGCAAACGTGATCAGATAACGCAGAACGAAGAGAGACTAGGTTGGGTGAATAATACAGTATGTACTGTCTTCATGGTCTGTGCCATGGCAATAATACAATATGTGCTGTCTTATACAGTCTGTGCCATGACAAGTAATCAGAGCTACTGTCATAATATGTGCTATGCTTCACAGTCTGTGCTGTGGAATGTCTTCGTCTGTAATCGGAGCTACATTCCATAGTCTGTGCTATAGAACGTTTACTTTAACCAGTAAAGTTATACCAAGTATCCGAGCTATTGGCAGCGACCTCAGTGGCTCGGCTCAGCACGGCTCGAGCAGGTCACCTTTTGTTGCTCGAGCATTCTGAATACTACATTACGCATGTGTCTCATTAATGAGACAGATATGGCCTTACACGAGTGACTTAGAATCGAGCAACTCTAGTCTGAGTTACTCGACCTTCCCTTGTTTGAGTATCCCGAACCCATCGAACCGTCCCTCATTAAGCCACTCGTGCCTCATGTGTCCCTTCGATCCACTCGGGTTCTTCGAGTGACTTGACCAACGAGTCACTTAATCATCGACTGGCTCAGCTATTGAGTTACTCTGACTTGTCAATTGGGTAATTGGTCTCCTCAGATCATCTGCTTATAGTTAATAGTCATACCACTTATTTGAGCCGTCCACCTGAGCCATACACAAGTCTTTCGGTCGAGTAATCCGCTCGAGTTGTTGGTGTAAAATTGGTGACCATAGTCTTCCAGACTCCTTTACGACAGTCGATACCCAAGTTCTTGTAAGCTGGGATGTCACATAGGTTAAGCCGAGCACCTTGTGGTAACCTCCGAACAGTGTGTTTGCACCGTTTACTCAAGCCATTCACTCGAATCTTAAGCTTGAGTAACTCGAGTCTTATTTCATTGATAATTTATACTTCTTTTGAATCATGTACACTATATATATCTCCACTCTCCAGTGTATGCACCTAAAACCTTAAAAGTATCATCCTTCTCTCTCTCTCTCCTTCTTCCTTCTTCTTTCTTTCTTCATTTTTTCTTTCCATTTCCTTGATTTTCTTGGGAATTTTCCCAAAGGAGTTCTTACAAAGAACCAGAGAATAATCACTCAAATCCAATTTTCCCAAATGGATTCTTTCCATTTCCTTTTGAGGTAGAGGAAACCACATAATTGAAGGGAAACCTAGGATTTTGCATCAAGGCGGTGCTGCCATCGCTAACGCTGCCGGTGACGAACAAGTGGTGGCGAAAGAACCTCCGCCTCAGCTTCACGTCCTGAATATGCGAACCTCCGCCTTAGCTTCACGTCCCGAATATGCGACGATGGTCTGATGATCATGTCGCCTCGCGTGCTGTCTCCTCACTCCCCAATCCCTCACTCACCTTTTGGTTCAAGCCCTTGATGATGATAATAATCAGTAGAATATAAATGGAATTGTTTTCAAAAATTCCATTGCCGTCTACTTTTATCTCTTCATTCCTCTTAAAATAAATAATGAAATATGCTAACCATCCTTCAACAAACAGTAATTAAATAGGAGAGAGAGAGAGAGAGGAGGGCAAAATGAGAGTATTTTAAATGAATTAGACAGAGTTAACATTTTCCCATTAAATCAGTCATGGAAGTTTGATAGTTAGGTTAGTTTAATGCAGACAACTAAATCAAATGGGAGGGCAGTGCTATTTCAGAAACCAGAGAGAGTGTTCCTTTTTTTGTTAGAAACCTCAGGAGAAGTCAGTGTAATTTACCCTTTATCATTTGAAAAGTTTTGGCAAGAATATCATATATAAGCTTCGGCCCTGTTTAAAATATCTAAAAAACATGGCTTTTAAGTGGTTTAGTTTTTTTAGAAAAAAAGAGAAAAAAATTAAAGTGTTTGGAATAATTTTTTTGGGGTAACTTTTTTCTTTTTTGCTTTTTGTTAAAATATTTAATATGTCCATACTTTTTTTTTTTAAAGTAACAACGTTGGGGATATTAACACGGTTTTTTTATTATTGAGAGTAGAGTTGATTTTTTAATTAAGGATTATAGTCATTTTACTTAAAGAAAGAGTTAAGTGTACTTGGAATATGTATTGACTTTTTTTCTTAAAAAAAAATGAAAAAAACTTTGTTGGCTTTTTAGATAAATCAAACAATATAGTTTAAAAGCTTGTTTTTTTTTTGGTAAAAAAGCCATCTTTTTAGATAACCCTACCTTTTTAGATAGCCCAAACTGGGAATCCATTTGGTAACTTTATTTAAAACCAGTCTTTTTGTTTTTTTTGACTTTAAGCTAAATAAGCAAAAAGTTCGTTTGATTGAAAAGTAACTTTAAGTCAAAGAGAAAACGTTGTGATTTGACAATTGAATTTTTTAGAACTTTAAGCAAAAGGGCTAAAATTCCAGCTTTGACCCAGAACAAAACGAAGCCATATTGATAATGTATTCAAAAGTGATTCTAAAGCACGTTACCAAGACATGCATATATGTGTGTATGTGTGTAACACGTATATCATAATTCTAAAACTAGTATTTCATATATTAATCAGGATGGCCGGGGATGTTCACAATATTACCGAGTTATTGAGCAAAAAACAGTAAGTAAAAGAAAATTGGGATTTCCAGATGATACCAATGTTTGATGAAAAGACAGATCCAAAGCAAAGTACAAAACCCAGTATTACGCTCTTGGCAAATTTTTGTATTCATTAGATTATTTAATTAAGAGACACTAATTAATGCATCACCCTTATTTCGAAGGACATCCCAAAGCATTATGGGAAACTTGCCTTTGTGGGATCAATTATACCAGCAGCCATAAGATCCTCGTACGTTCCAGTTGCAGCATTATAACCATACTTTGGATCATCACTTGATAGCACCTGAATAAGGAATATAAATCGATTATAACTTGCATATATGAAACAGAACTTTTGAAATCTTGAATATCATAGTTACTGAGCATGAATTCAACTTAAGCACATACTTTCTCGATCACAACACTTCCATTTACACCTGCATTCTTGGCAATCAACTTCATTGGGTAGCCCAGGGCCCTTTTGACAATGTCAGCTCCAACCTTCCAACCACTCCAAGTAGACAACATCAGAAAATACCAAAAAAAGAGAGACTAAATACATTAGCCCTTCACTATTATAGTGGCCATTGGCATTCCATATGCATCACCTTTTGCTCATCATTTTCAAGAGCATCTTTAATGGCATCAACTTTTGCCGCAAGTCGCAACAAAGTGCACCCACCTCCAACGACAATGCCCTCCTCAACAGCTGCCTATAAATGGGGAAAAATGGATTAATTCATGCATTAAACTATGCCGGGAATAATAGTAGGCAGCAGATCCAAGAAGTCTTTAGTGTTGAGCAGATGCTATCAAACAATACCTTTGTTGCATTCAGGGCATCCTCTACTCTCAACT
This sequence comes from Heliamphora exappendiculata, assembly GCA_034768845.1. Classification (NCBI taxonomy): domain Eukaryota; kingdom Viridiplantae; phylum Streptophyta; class Magnoliopsida; order Ericales; family Sarraceniaceae; genus Heliamphora; species Heliamphora exappendiculata. Next base: position 14,332,471 of record JAOTRH010000018.1, on the reverse strand, counting down.
TCTTTTCTTTAAGCTCTGTTTCTGTTTGTGCGCCAACCTGAACATGCATCGCTGAAATTAGATAGTACAAAGAATGATAATGTAAGATACAAAGGCCTCGTTTGATATCGATAATTCAAGATTTAGATATTTTAGTGCAATCTAGTTCCTTGTTTGTTTGTTTCTTTTCTTAGCTAAAAATTAATGCAATGCAGTCCCCTTGTTTGTTTTGTATTGGAATATTGGATAAATTATGCAGAATGTAGGTCATTTTGATGTGTCTGCTAAAGATTAGATAGTGTAAGAGGGATAACCACTTCGTAGGTCCACCATGTTTTTAATAGAGGGGGGTGTGTATGCCATGGTATTATTTGTATCATTTTAATTAAAGTACCATAAAGTATAGTATAAGAGTTGATACATTTTTTATCGTTGGATAAGGATAGAAGATAATCCGAATAAGGAAATAAATAATCCCAGGGAAAGGGGTGGAATAAATAATCACATGAACCAAATGTGGGACTAGCAATCCGAAAAGACAAATTCTGAAAAAATGGGTCTTACATGTCTTTTAGTCCTGTCCAATCCCTCCTAGTCCACCAAAACAAAAATAGCCATGAGGTATTAAATGGGAAGACAACTAATACCACAGAGATTGAGGTATTGTGGGGAATTAAATTTTTTGGACTATTTCTTACTTGGTTAAAAATAATTATATCTCATGAGTTTCATTTAAACCTAAAATAATTCAATCCCACCGTCTAACTAATAGAATTTAATCTCATCATTTATTCTATCCCACTATATAACTAATACAATCCAATTTCACCATTTATCCAATCCCTTCAAAAATAATCCAAAAATCAAATGAGGCCCAAGTCAACTAATATTATGTCCTACTGAGTACTGAGGTACGTCATCAACGGATCACCTGAATGACAGCAACACCACCTGAGAGTTTTGCAATTCTTTCATGAAGTTTCTCTTTTTCGTAGTCCTGTTCTGCTGCCTACACAACCTTCCAACATCACTACAGAGTGGGAGTAAAGTGGTTCATTGAAGAAATATAAAATAAAACCAAATATAAAAGAGAATATTGCACCTCAAGAAGGTTTCTGATCTGTGCAACTCGTTTATTAACTGATTCTTGGGTGCTGCCATCACCGACCAGTGTGGTTGTATCCTTGGTGAGCACCACCTTTGCAGCATGCCCTAATACCTCCTTTTCAGCTTTATCCAGGGATAATCCAACCTCATCTCTAATCACAGTTCCTACAATGTGTGATGTAACAAAAGATTTTAGAAAACACAAATTTGATACATTGTACAAAATCATTGTCCAATTAATAATCTGACCTCCAGTAAGAATAGCAATATCATCAAGATATTGGCTCTTGCGCTCTCCAAATCCTGGGGCTTTTATTGCAGCAATTTTTAGTGCCCCTCTGAGCCTGTTCACAACAAGAGTAGCCAGGGCCTCCTGCTCAATGTCTTCTGCAATTATCAAAATTGGATATCCTCCCCTAATAGCATCCTCCAAAACATTAATTATATCCCTTGCATTTGTTATCTTTTTGTCGACCAGAAGCAACTGCAGAGCAACATCCAACCCTCCGTAGAATCACAAACTAGTAACCTCACATTCAGAAAATTGACTTAAAAAGCAGGTATTGCCTTACAGATGAAATGGATAAGAGAACTCATGTCGTAGACACGTCACACATACCTTGCAATTGTCATATTCAACAACCATTTTCTCCATATCTGTGATGAAGTAAGGGGAAACATAGCCACGGTCAAATTGCATGCCTTCCACAACGTACAAGCTATTCTCAGCACTTTTTCCTTCTTCAAGAGTCACCACACCCTTCCTGCCTACTTTACTTATGGCTTCAGCTATCATATTTCCAACTTCATAGTTGTTCCCTGCACTAACTGCAGCAACATCTGCTAGTTCACTGTCTTCAACCTACAGAATGTTCATGGAAAAATAAGTAGTTCAAGATAAAATTATGAACAGTGGGGGTTGAAAGTGAAACTCAAATCAGTTGCAGATTATTCATCAAAGTCATGGCAATGAATATAGAAAAATCAAACAGGCATTTCCAATTTAATTTAAGCGCGTAGAAAAGCATCTTAATCTACCTCTTTTGACATTAACTTAAGCTCAGCAACAAGTGCTTTAGCAGTTTTCTCAATTCCCCTTGTAATCTGAATTGGGTTTGCACCAGCTGCCACCACCTAAATGGAAAAGTGCATAAAAGACCGATCAAAAAAAAAAAGTGCATAAAAGGTTAAAGATACATCTTCAACTTTTCTTTTGTTTTTTACTTCTTCCTTTTTTTCTTTGATATCTTCAAAACCTTAACATTCATATTGTTTTATAGTTCCCAAATAAAAGTTGCTATGGTTTGGATTAATTCTTACAAACCTTAACACCTTCAGCAATATTAATTTAATATTACATTATTACTAAGGACAAAACATTTGTTATAAATAGGCAACCCAAGCGGGGGGGGGGGGAGAATTGGGTTTCTTTTCTAGTAATGGAGAATTTAAAAATCTTTTCAGAAAAACCTTTTAATATC
>JAOTRH010000018.1:14282314-14329804 GCA_034768845.1 Heliamphora exappendiculata | reverse complement strand
GGGTCTTTCTTTTCCCAAAATAACTATCAAAATATATATATATATATATATATATATATATATATAGTTGTTTGTTTTTATAAAAAATAAATACAAAAATATGTTTGGTACATAAATGTTTAGAAAGTATTAGTTGAAGGTTGTAGATGAATACAATTGTCAGATGTAGTGGTCAGATGTAAGACCCCGGTTCGTTTGTTTTTATATTATATTTTTATGCAACGTATTCTTTTTCGTTACATGTATATCATCGATGTGCTCATATGTGCTTCTGTGTTATAGAACAGCATGCGTAGATGTGTTTTATACTTTTTTGGGTTTCGTTAAGGCTTGTTTGGTTAGCTTTTGGGCTGTAAAACTAAGGCTTGTAGAACTAGTTTTGTTCCCAACAGTCCAGTCGACTGGACGGGTTTCCCCAGTCGACTGGGTCGATAGAAGGTGGGTTCAGCTGACTGGATTAATGAGCCATCCAGTCGACTGAGTTGTGTCGGCAGAGGTATTTTATATATTCAGAACTCCTTCAGTAGACTAAATGGGGCAATTCAATTGATTGGATTGGTGTTTTTTGCGTGCCTATAAATATTCCAGCCCTTGTTTCGTACGAAAAATATTTTATTTCTTCCGAACTCTCTGCCGTTTCGCTACATTTTTGTGGTACCCGTGCTTGGTTTTTGATAACCAACTTGTGGATCCTTGCTATCCACGTTATTGGCTTCTTATCAGTTAGACAAATTCTCGTTCCAACGAGATTCGATTTTTGAGGTTTCGAGTTTTAACTCATCGAGATAGGATCCTAGACTATATTATTTTTAAAGGGTACTAAATGCAATTATATGCTTTTTCACCAGTTGAAATGCTTTATTTATCATGTTTTATGTATAAATCTTATTTATCCGAATAAAAAGTATTTTTTTTATTTTTCTTGGTTTATTACATGATATGAACTTGTGGATGTTGTAGTTTTTAAAAGTAGGTTTGAAAACGAGGTGATTTGTGAAAATCTTGAAAATGGTATTTTTAGAAGTTTGCAGCTAACTCTTGAAGTTGAGCTTGGATTTTAGATGTTTCGTTAAAATGTGAAATCATTCTATGATTATAAGATCGATATAATGATATGTATGTAGATAATCAATACATGGCTGTGTGCATACTTTTATTTGTTGAATCATACGAAACTTTACATATTGGGACATGTGATTATCTTGCGAAAAAGACCGCTAAGTTGCATATTAGGGCATGTGATTGTCCTACAGCGAAACACTGCAAAGATTTTGATGATTGGGTTGGTATTATCCCACGGTGAAAGATCGTAAAAGAGTACACATGCATATGACCTTGTTGTATAGGCTACTGTATTGTTGGGCGTTATAGGTGTCTGGGGTTTTATGTTTTGAAAAAAAGGGGGGGTAAAACCATTTGAGGCTGTTGTGATTGAGTCAATTTTTATTATGTAATTGCATATCATACTTTACTGCATCATAGTCTGTTTCTATTGGACTTCAACTCACGTAATAGGATTTGTTAAAACATTTTTCAGGTGTTGATGATCACGTGGAGTTGATCTAGAGGTGCAGTGGTGGTGGAAGACTTTTATAGTTTTTTTTTTTTGTAGAAACATGTGTTCCTACATATGTTTTCTATTTATGAAGGCATGTTTCGTATGCCTTGAGGTGAGATATATTATGCATGTATGTTATCAGAGAGATGAACCTTGGGTATTCTTTTAATTTCAAAGGCTGTATTATTTTTGAATAATTGTCTTACCAATAAAACACTATCTTTAAAAAAAAAATAGTGGCTAGGTGGGCTTTTCACGTGACCCTTGTTTTCGAGGCATAACAGCTTAGTATCAGAGTTTTGCGTTCAAATATCTAAGAGTCATGTGAAGAGGGTGCATCACCTGGTGAGGATGATTGCGTATGCTTACTTGCTTGTGTTTAAGAGTTTTTATGATATGCATATAGCTTGTTGAGCAAACTAGTTTGTGTATACGTGAGTATGGAGGTTGGATCTCAAGATTGATCAGTCTTATCTTAGGGCGTTTGGATTAACAAATTTGGAAGCCAAGTTTAAAATGCATTTGGTTGACGTATTTTCTAGTAAAGAATCTAAGTAGGTTATCCAGATTGACGTGTCTTTCTTGTCGGTTCTCCTCGGTATATGAAATGTGTCAACATATTAAGTGGCGATGTGTTAGCATGCTTATGTGTGTTATGTTTATGTTGGTAATAGCATGTTGTATGAATGCTTATCCTGTCATATTGCCTTCTTATAGAATCATGTCCATACGGGGAGGACGGGGACGGGATCATGGCCAAGGTCATGCTTATGTTTAGATTCTAGAGGAATGGGACGTTCATGCCCTGTAGGAACATGTGGGCAATGCTGACATTGTACAGGAGATGTTTGCTACACTGAGAGCGATGTCTGAGACGACCAGGGCTAGAGTGAGGGCTCTTGAGCCAAAGGCCTCTATGGCAATGAAAGAATTCCGGTGGTTGGATCCTCCAACCTTTTCTGGGGAGCTGAACCCCAAAGTTGCTACCGAGTGGTTGGAAGTAACCACGACGATCTTGGATACCCTAAAGATCATAGAGGATGTCTTGCATGTGAAGTTGGTGGCTTTCCAGCTTTGAGAGGATGCGAGGGAATGGTAGAAGTTTTCCAAAACTGCTGTGGATGGCACGTGGGCTGCTTTTACTAGGGCCTTTCTGGAGAAGTGCTTCTCGGGCTCTTCCAGAGATACATACCGAGAGGAGTTTCTTTGCCTTGTTTAGAGGAACCTTACTATGGTCTAATATAAGGCCAAGTTCGCGAATCTGTTACGGTTTGCATCTGAGATGGTGTCAATAGAGGAGTTGCACACTAAAAGCTATGAAAAGGGCCTTCGACCTACAATGGAGGATATAACTGCAGCGCTGGGTTTTTATGTTTACATTGAGGCTGTGGAAGTCGCTATCCGAGTAGAGAACTCGATGGAAGAGAGCCGCAGGGTTAGGGAGAGTAAGAGTCAGTAGGGCAGTGGAGATGTATAGTTCCAGGGACGCAGAAAAAAGCGCCAGTGGTCGTCTGGTCTGAGTTCTCGTTCAGTGGGGTCGTATCAGCCCCAGTTTTCTATACCTGCACCTACAATGGCCTCGACGGGAAGGCATGAGCAGACAGAGATCATCTGTTACGGGTGCAGATAGTTTGGACATCGAGTGAAAAATTGTCCATGGAAGGGACAGTCTCAGAGTTCAGCACCTATTCAGTCTCAGGGAAGAGAGCCCCCAGTATGTTTTGGGTGTGGTCAGTTTGGGCACATTCGTAAGTACTGTCCTTGAGGAAAGAGTGTTCAGAGTGCAGGAGCGCTAGTTGTTCCACCCGTACAGGGGCGACAGACTTATCAGCAACCTAGGGCTCAAACGTCTAGGTTTATAGAAGGAGGAGTCTCAGCACAGTATGTGAGGCAGTTGACGGCCTAGGGTCACAGCGGGCAGGCCAGAACACGGCCAGGGTATAGCTTATGTTCTTACTAATGATAGTGCTTCGAAAGCACCAGTCGTGCCTGATGCTACAACTGCTCCATCCATGATTAGAGGTACTCTCTTAATATATAACTCATGAGCCAGTGTTCTTATCGACACGGGAGCATCACATTCTTTTATTTCCTCTATTTTTATATCTGTATTGGGGTTAGAGACAGACTCGTTGGATAGTGCTTTGAGCATAGAGACCCATGTTAGTGGAAATGTGGTGCTGAGTTAAATTTATAGATCCTACGAGTTGGGGGTCGCCGGTCGTTGTTTATAGTTTGACTTTATTGTTCTAGACATGACCACGTTTGATGTCATTCTAGGGAAGGACTCGTTGACTACCTACCGCGCCTTTATAGATTATGATCGACATAGGGTATCGATCTGTACGCCTCTAGACGATTACTTTTGTTTTGTAGGTGATCAAGGTGAGAGTTTGGTGTCTATGCTTGGTGCTATACGGAACCAGGGCAACCTGAATTTTCTCTTTTCAACTCTCAGGTTGAATGAGACAGTTGGGGTTCGAAAGGAGTTACCCCTGTGGTTTGCAACTACCCAGATGTCTTTCCAGACGATTTGTTTGAGTTGCCACCGAGTCGTGAGGTAAAGTTTTCTATTAATCTAATTTTAGAAGCTTCTCCCATTTCTATGCCATCTTATTTCTTTGCGCCGGCCGAGTTGTGAGAACTCACGGTACAACTTTAAGAGTTGCTTGACAAAGGGTTTGTACATCTGAGTACGTCACCGTGGGGAGCTCCAGCTCTTTTTGCTAAGAAGAAGGATGGGTCCTTGAGGTTGTGCATTGACTATCGAAAGATAAATCAGATAACGGTAAAGAACAAGTATCCTATGCCAAGAATTGATGGTTTGTTTGATCAGTTGAAGGGGTCAAGTTGTTTCTCAAAGATTTACTTGAGGTCAGGATACCATCAGCTGAAGATTAGGGACGAGGACATAGCGAAGACCGCCTTTCGAACTCGTTATGGTCACTATGAGTTTCTAGTTATGCTGTTTGGATTGACGAATGCTCTTGCGATATTTATGGGTTTGATGAACCGTATCTTTCACCTGTATCTAGATAGCTTTGTGGTTGTGTTCGTGGATGATATCCCTATCTATTCACCCATGAGGGAGATACACGAGAAGCATCTGTGCATTATCTTACAGCTTCTGAGAGAGCATCACTTGTATGCAAAGTTTGAGAAGTGTGAGTTTTAGATGTCCGAGGTGATATTTTTTGGGCACGTAGTGTCGACAAATGGAGTGGCAGCAGAATCTTCGAAGGTCGATGCAGTGATGGATTAGGAACGACTGAGGAATGTCTTTAAGATCCGTAGTTTTTTGGGTTTGGCAGGCTACTATCGACGGTTTGTGAAGGATTTTGTTAGACTTGTAGCGCCGATGACCTGTCTTACGTGGAAGAGAGTTATGTTCGTGTGGAGCGAGTCCTGTGAATCGGCATTCCAAGAGTTGAAGATGAGATTGACTAGTGCACCAGTGTTGATTATTCATGAGTGAGGTTTAGGTTATACAATGTAGTGTGACGCGTCACATGATGGTCTGGGTTGCATTCTGATGCATGGAGGTAAGGTTGTGGCTTACGGATCTCGGCAGTTGAAGACTCACGAGAAAAACTACTCGACGCATGACTTGGAGTTAGCAGCTGTGGTATTTGCTTTAAAGACTTGGCGTCACTATCTTTACGGTGAGCACTTTGAGGTTTTCTCCGATCACAAGAGTTTGAAATACTTGTTTTCGCATAAAGACTTGAACCTGCGCTAACGACGATGGATGGAGTTGTTGGAAAATTATTACTTTGATTTGTAGTACCATCTAGGAAAGGCCAATGTATGGCCGACGCTCTTAGTAGGAGATCTCATGGTTTGTTAGCTTTTATGGCTATGCGAGAGTGGGATATGCTTGGAGATGTTAGTGAGTTTGATCTGTGTCTTAGGGAGACAAGGAGAGGTGCGACCTTATTTTCAGTAGCTTCACGATCTGCATTGGTTGCACATGTGCTGGAGGCTTAACAAATAGACGATGAGGCTCAGATGATACGTGATTGCATTGCTAGTGGGAAGGACACTGCGGGATGAATTATGAGCCCGAATCAAAGTTTCAAATTAACAGGGAGGTTATTTGTACCGGAGTCATACCGCGCTGAAGTACTACATGATTTTCATCATTCATGTATGGCAGTGCATCAAGGAGGCACGAAGATGTAGCATGAACTGCCCCGTCAGTTTTGGTGGATGGGAATGAAGAGGGATGTGATTTGGTTTGTTTCACGGTGCCTCACTTATCATCAGGTAAAGGAAAAACATCAAAGACCGGTAGGACTATTACAGCCATTATCGATATCTGAATGGAAGTGGGAGAACGTCACGATTGATTTTGTATCAGGATTTCCTAAATCACTGAAGGGACATGATGTTGTTTGGGTTGTGATTGATAGATTGACGAAATCTGCACATTTTCTTTCCAATCATGTGAAGGATTCAATGGATAGACTTGGGAGGTTGTATGTCCGTGAGATAGTTCGGCTACACGAATTACTTGTGACTATTATTTCTGATCGAGATCTGCGCTTTACAATGCGCTTTTGACAGAGTCTTCGGTGGCTTTGGGGATGAGCTTGATGTTCAGTACAGTTTTTCACCCACAGACGGATGGTCAGTCGGAGAGGATTATACAGATTTTAGAGGATATGCTGAGAGCCTGTGTGCTCGACTTTCGGGGTTCTTAGGAGGATCATCTATCATTGGCAGAGTTTACATACAACAATAGTTATTAGTCCAGTATTGAGATGGCACCGTATGAGACTTTGTATGGCAGACCGTGTAGGTCAGCAGTATGTTGGACAGATGTGGAAGAGACTACAGTTTTGGGACCCAACTTAGTGCGGGAGACGATAGAAAAGATTACTGTGATTTTCCAACGTCTAGTGATAGCTCAGAGTCGCAAGAAGAGCTATGCTGATCAGAGGAGGAGGCCGTTGGAGTTTACAGTGGGGGATCATGTGTTTTTGAAAGTCTTGTCACGTAGAGGTGTTTGATGAGGTTTGGCCGTAGCGGGAACCTATTGCCGCATTTCATTAGACCATTTGAGATCCTTGATAGGATTAGGGAGGTGGCATACCGTCTGAGTTTACCACTTTAGTTGGCGTATGTGCACAATGTGTTTCACATTTCTATACTTCGGAAGTATGAGCCTGACCCGTCACATGTTCTAAATTGGGCTTACTTATAGGTAGATGAGGACGTTACATATGAAGAGCGGCCTGTGAAGATTCTGGACACGAATGAGAAAGTGTTGAAGGACAGAACCATTGCCTATGTCAACGTCCTTTGGCTTCATCACAGGATTAAGAAAGTGAATTGGGAGCTTGAGTCTGGAATTTGTGCTAGATACCCAGCATTGTTTGCCTTATAGGCTTATAGTGAATTTCAGGGGTAAAATTTCTTAAAAGGGAGAGAGTTGTGAGACTCGGGTTTGTTTATTTTTATATTATATTTTTATGCAACGTGTTCTTTTTCGTTACATGTATATCATCGATGTTTTTGTATACGCTTTTGTGTTATAGAACAACGTGTAGATGCGTTTTATGCTTTCCTGGGTTTTGCCAAGGCTTGTTTGGTTAGCTTTTGGGTTGTAAAACCAAGGCTTGTAGAACAAGTTTTGTACCCAGTAGTCCAGTCGACTGGACGGGTTTCATCAAACGACTAGGTCAACAGAATGTGGGTTCATTCGACTGGATTGAGCCATCCAGTCGACTGAGTTGTGTCGGCAGAGGTATTTTATAGATTCAGAACTCCTTCAGTCGACTGAATGGGGCAATTCAGTCAACCGGATTGGTGTTTTTCGCGCGCTTATAAATATTCCAACCCTTGTTTCGTATGGAAAATATTTTATTTCTTCCAAACTCTCTGTCTTCTCTCTACATTTTGGTGGTGCCCGTGCCTGGGTTTTGACAACCAGCTTGTGGATCCTTGTTATCCACGCTATTGCTTTCGCAACCATCCAGACAGATTCTCGTTTCGACAAAGTTCGGCTTTTGAGGCTTCAAGTTTTAACTCATCGAGGTAGGATCCTAGACTATATTGTCTTTAAAGGGTGCTACTTGCAGTTATATGTTTTTTCACTAGTGGAAATGCTTTATATATCATGTTTTATGTATAAACCTTGTTTATCCAAATAAAAAGCATGTTTTATGCTTTCTTGATTTATTACATGATATGGGCTTGTAGATGTTCGTAGTTTTCAAAATGAGGTTTGAAAACGAGGTGATTTGTGAAAATATTGAAAATAGTGTTTTTGGAGGTTTGCAGCTAACTCTTGGAGTTGAGCTTGGATTTTAGATGTTTCGTTAAAATGTGAAATCATTCTATGATTATAAGATTGATATAATGATATGTGTGTAGATAATCAGTACATCGCTATGTGCATAGTTTTATCTGTTGAATCATACGAAACTTTGCATATTGGGGCATGTGATTGTCCTACAGTGAAAGACCGCTAAGATTGCATATTAGGGCATGCGACTGTCCTGTGGTAAAAGACCGCGAAGATTCTAATGATTGGGTTAGTATTATCCCATGGTGAAAGACCGTAAAAGAGTATGACATGCATATGACCTTATTGTATATGCTACTGTATTGTTGGGCGTTGATAGATGCCTGGGGTTTTATGTTTTAAAAAAAGGGGGTAAAACCATTTGAGGCTTACATGATTGAGTCAATTTTTATTATGTGATTGCAAATCATGCTTTACTGTATGATAACCTATTTTTATTGGGTTTCAGCTCACGTAGTTGGATTTGTTAAAACATTTTTCAAGTGTTGATGATCACGTAGAGTTGATCTAGAGGTGCAGTGGAGCTGGAAGACTTTTATATATTTTTTTTTGTAGAAACATGCATTCTTACATATGTTGCCTGTTTATGAATGCATGTTTTGTACGCCTTGAGGCAAGATATATTATGCATGTATGTTATCAAAAAGATGAATCTTGAGTACTCTTTTAATTCCAAAAGCTGTATTATTTTTAGATAATTTTTTTACCAGTAAAATCCTATCTTTTTACAAAAAAATGGTGGCATGACCCTGGTTTTCAGGGCGTGACATCAGAGGTGTTATTCGGTAATGATAACAAGAGGTAGAGATAATGGTCGAAAGTGGTGGTCGGAGGCAGTGATTGAAGCGAGTGATCGACGGTGGTGGCCAAGAGTGTTAGCCGGGATGATAGCAAGATGTAGCGATGGTAGTCGGAGGTAATAATTGAAGATGGTGATTGGAAGTGTTAGCTAGAAAGATAGTAAGGTGTAGTAATGGTGGTCAAATATGGTCAAATATGGTAGGTAAAAGCCGAGACGATGGTTAGAGGTGGTGGTCGGATGGGATGGACGAATGTGGTAGCCGAAAGCAGTGATCGGAGGCGGTAGCCGAATATAATAGTCGAAAGTAGTGAAAAAAAATACAAACAAAACGTGTTTACAAAACAAGTACAAATATTTTTTTTCTATTTATAAAAATTTTGTAAATTTTGAAAACTGTTTATAGTTTTTTGAAAAAAAATTTACTAAACATATTTTTGTTTACAGTTTATAAAAAATTTAAAAACAAAAACAGAAAATCGAAAATATAAAGGCCCGTTTGGTAATATTTACAGTTTTCTGTTTTTGTTTACAAAAAATAAAAAATACGTTTTTATTTTTGTTTATATAAAAAAAAAACAAAAACAAAAACATGTTTAGTAGCATAAATATTTGAAAAGTAGTAGTTGAAGGTTACGGATGAATCCAATCAAAATTTGTTTACAAAACAAGTGAAAAGACATTTTTTCTGTTTCTTTAAATTTTATAAATTTTAAAAACTATTTATAGTTTTTTGAAAACAAAAATAATTACCAAACATGTTTTCGTTTACAGTTTACAAAAAAAATAAAAATAAAAATAGAAAATAGAAAATATAAACATTATCAAACGGTACCTAAACGTTACCAAACAAGACCTAAGTATTCCGAAGTTTGTTTTTCCTAGCACAATAAATTTTTTTCCTTAATCAAGCATTCATTTTTTCGCTAAGTACATTCAAATTTATAGCTCTATGCGCACTGTACAAATACATAATGCATTTGAAAATTAGTGCACTAAAAAAGTGTGCATTTTGTAGCTATAAAAAAAAAAAAAATTCGTTCTTTAATTATATATTTATGGAAAATGTATGATTTTGTAGAACACAAATAAAATATTTAATGAAAATAAAAAAAATAAAAGTGCTAGCTAAGGGTATTTTTTATATTTTTTAGTGGATCACAAATATTATAATTAAAATATGTAATTTAAGTACAATGCATCAATCTATTCCTATCTAATGGTATGTTGTTATATACACTCGTAAATGACAGGTGAAGAGCTTAAATATTGTCAAGTACAAGGTCTAAGTGTATACTTTTTGTCAATTAACAAAGAAGTATCTTCAGCACTATTATTAAATATGATTGTAAATGCAATGCATAAAAAATCTCACATAATAATTCAAATTTGCCCAATAATTATCCCTTAAAGTCTTCGCTCACCATGCTTGAACATAAATCCATTGACAACAACATGCTATCCAGTGATCCAAGAAGACATGGGTACTTTATGCAATTTGATGTGAATGATCAACACGTGTTAAAGTGGAAAACTTTTTTGGGGTTCTTAAATGTAAACTCACGCGGTGTCCTAATACTCTTGAACACTACACAATCAAGTGGGCCTCCTTATGTGGAGGCCTAGGACATTGAACAAACTATCTCATGTGGGGCCAAGTGCATTAGACTGATTTTCAAAACCAAAGTGTGTGGGTCAGGTTAATCATGAGAAATTCTGTCATACTCTATATTTTATTTTATTTTTTTAAATAATTAATTATAATATAAAATAAAAGAAAAATGTACATAGTTTCAAGGGGCATACCCCACGTAATTACATCAACTAATATATTAGGAGAAATCCTCCAACTAAAAGGACACACAAGATAAACAAACCTAACAACAGCAACAACAAAACACACTGTTCCGCCGTTGTCAGTTATCTAACAAAGCATATTCCACGCATAACCTGCATGGATAGGAGAAAGAAAACCAACTTACTTAAGCGAACAAAACCCAACTAGTGAGAAGAACTGGTCATCCGACACAGAAGAACAAAATCCTGCTGAAGCTTGGCTCCTCGATAAGCTCCAAAGACCTACTCTCCTAAGAAGATTTTCCAAAGAACCTCTATAAAGCTGAGAGAATAACCAAAATCTCCAAGCTTAGGAGGTCGAAGGGGCTTGTCCTCCAACCAACCAGGTAAACTGACGTAGCCTGAGCAAGCAAAGAAAATGAAACCTCCACAGCCAATTAAAGACTCTAACAAAAGAGCCCCCAAGGATCAAACCACAAGTCCAATAAACAATCAAAAGGGAACCATCAGAGGTCTAAGAGCAAAGTACCAGGGGTAGACGGGCCCCTAGCCAGCCAAAAGGAAGCAACGACAGATCAGCCCCAGAAGACTCCAGCTCAAAATCGGCAAAAATAAATAACAAGCCTACCCTGCGCACAGGGTCGCCAAACATAAGCGGTGGGAGACCCCTACAAGTCAACAATAAGTTATGAGCAGAACATCCCCAGAGAATTCAGCTTAGAGAAAACCTAGGCCATCCCAAAAGAAACTCTACCATCGGATCCAGACGAAACAGGCCAAAAGCTAGAACCCCACTCAAAGAACCACAAAAAAAAAACCCCACCATAGGCACCCAACTAGAAGTGCAGACTGATCCTCACGTAAACCAAAGCAACCTCAGCTCCTCAATAAGGCAGCACACACCCCGGTGGCAAGGGGCAAATGATAGAATATAAGAAAGCTCAAGCAAGAAAAAACTAAAAAGAACTTCCAACGGGAGGTACCAAGATTCGTCCAAAGATACCTTAAACAGATGTATCACTTTAATTACATCACTTCCAAAAAATCCCCACTACTCGTCAACTGATTGGCGAGACAAAAAAATCAGTTGAAGAATCATAATATGGCTAAGAAGACTACAAAACCCCATCAGCTCAAGAGGCTAAAGAAAGTTGGTCTCAAACCACGACGCTAAGGAACAAGAAATAGAATTGCCCCTAGAGAAACCTCGGCTAAGAGACAGTAGGCCAGCACCCAAGTGACTCCACCAATCGACCCCATCTTTGCACCCTAACCTATGTAGCCTAACCAGATGGGGACTCAAGTCCCTCCCAACCATATAATAGCTCAGGCAACAAGAGTGATTGAGGACCATTGATAACTGATTCGGCGAAATAGTGGCCTAGCTCACATCAAAGCCCATCATTATACGACAAATATGATGCCGTTTTCCAAAGACCAAACACCACCCATGGCTTCAAAATCCCAGGTTAATGAAAACTACTCTTCCACCAAAGAGGTCCCATTAACCGAAGCAAAATTCCAAATTACCCAATCAGCCCAAAGGGTCCCACATTCCCATTTTCACCATAAACCACAAGGACCCCAAATGATCCAAACACAGCCATCCATGGCCGTTTAACACAAAACCCACACCCAAACCCACAGCCACACGCAAAAATACCAAAACCTTAAGGCAACTAGAAATCGGCCCACGATTTGACAATACTGTGACTGGTATTCGGATATGACCATTGGAGTAAAAACCAGCCCACTGTTTTACGCCATTAATTGTATAACACGGTCAATAGGAACTGACCATGGGAGCAGAATTACACTGTAAAGGCATAGAGCACCCAAACACCATTGGGACCCACATATCAACTGGGACCCACTTTCCACTAAAACACGCCAGCGAGAGAACCCACTATGCTGGTTTCCCACTGTTTTTATCCACTAGTGGTACCCACTGTGTACCATTTAGCCCACAGTTTTTGAACAAAATCGAGCCCACAAATTCAACTCATCAGCGAACTAGTGGCCCCTCATTTACGCACATTCATGATCCCCATGGGTCCACCATGGATGATGTCATATTCGACTACCCAATAGTGGCTGACAACTATACACCACTTGCAAATCCTCATACCATATTGCACAATTACTGAAAATCCACTACCATTAATTATACCTTAAAGACCCATTCCACTAAACAACCCATAAGGACCTGCAAAGCTGCGTTGCACCCTGTACAAGGCAGCTCTTCCCAATGCAAACTGCAACAACCCAACAAAATCTAATCTGTAATGCGCTCACAGTGCGTAAGAGGCAGATCGTCTTCAACCATGGATCAAAGCTGTAACCACAACTCACAGCTTCTCAGACATTAGCACACCAACTACATCTTCAACATCCGAAAACAATCGAGAATGCAGGACCTGAGGTTTAACTTGGCCTAAAGCGAGGCATAGAATCAAAAACTTCGTCAATAAAGAGCCAGATTCCATGAAATATAGTTGGTCCAAAATCTCAAGAAAAACTGCATTCGTAACCGGGAACCATCTTAACACAACATAGAGCAAAATCATAGCACAAATCAAAGACGATCAAAGGTCTCCGAGAGAGAGAACCTCAACCCATAGATCAAAGGTCTCCATCATCTTCTTGCTCCAAGAGAAACCAGAAAGAGACCTCTTCTCTGTTAACAAGGATGAGAAGCATTTTACAAACCAACCAGATCGCATCATGGTACAAAAACCCAAGATCGCAAAGAACAAACCATAATCCATAATAAAACAATACTCTATATTTTATGCCATAGATTGAAATGTTTATCTTCTGAATTGTATTTAAAAAAGTTGTAGTAATGTCTTCTATATTAGAATTGTATATTAAAAATTATAATTTTTATTTTTATTTTTTTAATAAAATTAATTTTTTTATTTTATGAGAATCTTAATGAAATATGTATGCATTTTATTATTTATTTGATATTGTGTCTGGATGTTTTTTTATTATACATAATATAATATTTTTCTGAGTGCTAGGGTTTTGCCTCTAAGTCTTTAGTCTTTTTAGGATTTTCGGGTTAAATTTAGGATTTTAGGTTGAGCTATGGTCTCTCTCATACATGCAGTGACCTAAGTTTTCAATGTGTATCCATCACTAATACTAGGGTTTGAGTTGAATTATTACAATCTAGGTAGTTACTATTAGGGTTCGGATCGGGGTGTTATAATCTACCACCTTTAAGTAAATTTCTTCATCGAAATTTCATGCGAAAAGATGTAGATGATTACTTGCATCTCTTCTCTTAGAAATTGTGTCATTGAATTGTTCGTTATTGAGAGTGTAGACAAGGTCTGATTGATACGTTCAACATTTTGGAAAAAACGTTTGTTTAATCTTACTAATTTCTTAAATCGATCGCTACAAAATTTTCAATGTTCACGTTGCATATCTGTGGCGTGGGAGTTGCTTGACTAGTGCTAATGTAAAAGCCTTTGTCCTTCAAGCGTATCCTATACCAAGATAATGCAACAAGTTTAACTAACATATATCTTAGAGTTTACAAACTCGGGCGTACCTCCGATCATCATTGAATACTCCTTTTTTTCTCTTGTAAAGGCGAGCCTTATGTCCATTGATTCAGTTGTTGGTCAAGCTGTATCGTTCTTCCCGAACTGTCCGTTCCCTTTTGACGAATATTGTAGTTTCTTCCCCTTGGCAGCGGGCATTCAAATTTTATATGTCCGAACTTATTACGATTAAAGCAGATTATTGAGTTTATCTCCTGCGGAGGGTGAACACTTCACTCTTCGCTCTAGGGTTGGTCTAGTTGCACCACATTTTTCAAACCTCATGCTTCTCCCACTGGTTGACTTTCATTGCCATTCTTAGTTTTTTTCAGTCTTGCTCCATTGCTAGGGCCCTCTTGAGGCTTTTGGCTTCTATCGAGGGGTGATCTTCCTTTATCACTCTGCCGATTGACAATAGGCCTGGTAGCTTGCATAGGTTATTGGTGCTCTCCCGATTAAGGTTGCGGTTGTTTCCGTTGTTGCCATTGATTTTTCCAGTCCTTTTATGCTAGCTGCGGACATTGTGACTTTTTGTGCCCGGTCTGATAGCATTCATAGCAGAGCCTTACCTTTGAAGGTTGATTCCTTGCTAGCCTTGATTTTTTAGTAGGGTGGCACTGCTTTTTGGGAACAAATCCCCTTTTGTTCCTCAGTGGTCCTCCTTGATTATCTTCTCCAATTCTTATCGGACAATGCGTCATCTTGTGTTCTAGCTGGTTGCGCCTGTAATAAGCTCTTACAGTTGATTGTTGTTGCTTTGTGGCCTTAATCCAAATCTTAGTTGTTCGGAAAAAATTCTTTTTCTCAAGTGCTGGGATATTCTGTACCCTTAGGTTTGATAAGTACCACAATCCTTCCTAGGGTGCCTTTCCTTGTATTTGATCCAAATTGGCTACTAGATCTTGCAAGATTTATGCTAGGCTCGGGACGTCTACTTCTTCTTTGGTCCCACTTACTCTCCCTAAGTTCTCGTGATTTGGTCTTTGTCCCGCCATCTTTAGGGAAAAGAAAAGGGAAAAAGGGTCATCGAACTGTTTGATAAAGTTGGTTCTACTTATAAGGTGAAAGCATAACACTCAATCCGTTCATTAGTATAAAAAGTCACATTCAATGAGATCGTACCATTCTTAACCGTAGATTGTTAACGCAAGGCCACTATTTTGGGTTCTATATAAATTCCTGTTATTGCATTTTGGGTCTCACTTTATTGACTAGTAGAGATCTATCTAACCAATCAGCTCTTTTCTATTTCTATTCCGTATATTGATAGTCTCACAGTATTGTTCTCACACAAAACCCTATATGGTTGTAAAAGCTAGCTTGGGAGCTGTTTGTTGTAAGCAAGTCTGGACCAAAGATAAGAGTTTTCTTTAATTTTCCTTATGCATACTCTTAACATATTTTTGATGGTTGAAAACCGTGTGTTTAGACAACTCAGGCGAGATGTGAATTTTGGTTAGGTATGGTAGAGAACTTATATTGGTACAAATCGAATGTCGTTGTGCTCTTGGTATGATATTGATGATCCTGGTGATGAAGTCCATAATCATATACTTTGTTCCTATTCTAGTCTTTCCAAGTGTTGTGTTGTTTGTCCTTCACTTGTTGGTACGCGGGGTTTAAGTGTTTTTCCTAATGACTGGATCGTTTCTCTTCGGTGGTTGGTTACTCTAGGGCAATTGAATGTGATAAAAGGTATATCTAAGGCAAATATCGAGTCGTATGATTCATTGTGGTTTGATGGTTAATTCTCCATTAGGCTCCTAATGCTCATGGTTGTTGTCAAAAATTTTTATTAAATGTGGGGATGGCAGGATTCAGATACCAGCATTTTGGTGAGAAAAGCCTGGCGTAAACATTGACGCGTACAGATACTCTTTCCTTATTTTCATACTAAGGGTATCCTAAACTTGAGGTTGCCTCTTATTTTTCCACTTCCTTACTATCGGAATGAATCTTTTGCTTCCCGGTTCGTTGGATGCGTGGATCCATTATGAAATAGTCTGGGGAAGTTTGAATTTGGTCACATGATGTCATTGTGAGTTTCTTAGTGTGAAGTTGTTGTTCCTATTGGTAGTTTACTGATAGCGTAGTTCATTTTGTTGGGTCCCTTGCGACGATGCGGTTACTTTAATAAACTCTTACTTAACCATTCCTGTAGTTGGGTTTCGATTTTCAAAACTTTTGTGGGCGTTGACGGTACTTTAAATTATAATGTTAAGGAAAGGTTACCTCACGATTTGAAGAGGTGTTAAGACGGTTCCGTGCATTATCTTAATCTTCCGTGAAAGCGTTGAAGCCTAATAACCCAATACTAGGACGATCATTGTTACTCATTGACCTACAGGGCAAAGTTTTGAGAGTTGACGGCCAAAAATACGTGAGGTTTAGTAAGGATGGTCAGTTCAATTTTTTTTATTAGTCTCAAGGAAGGTGATCGCATGGTAGTGCATAGGTAAGCGTTTAGCTGAGGATCTCGAATGGTATAAGCATGAGATGTAGCCAGAGTTAGAATATCTTAGGGTGAACTCCCAGATAGTTCAAAGGCAAGGGGTCATAGTTAAAGCAATCACCGTTAACCACGGTTGAGAGGTTGATTGAAGCTTCAATGTATTGGAGAGAAGGGATCAACAAATTATGAATATTATAGAGAGAAAGTTCTCGAGGTCAATCTGTACAATATCATACCTTGACAAAAGATATGTTTATGCAATGGGTAGCTAAATAGATATTTGTCTTGAAGTTGCGTTAACCTAACGCACTTCAATTCAAGTATCCAAGTCAACTCCCTATGTTGGGATTTTAAAACTTCACAAAATTGCTTCAGTCAGACGTAGTATTAAGGTAATGGGAAAACGGATGGTAGTAAAGGATCTTGGTAATATCGAATGTTCAGAACTAAAGGGATGACATTGAGTCCATGAATAAGGAGTTAGTTCAAGGATAATGACTTAAACTGAAGGACAATCAAATGTGAATACTAATCGTCATCTTGGTATGGCTCAACAATGAAAATTTTTTAAGGATAAGGGTATTTTCTAGGATGAAATTCCTGAGAGGATTGCCAATAGGACTTGGGTGTAGAAGGATTACCTATGAATGATACTGGGTAGCATTGTTGAGGACTGGTGTTATTAGAAGCAAAGAGTTTTAAACGAGTATAAAGTTGATACAAGGGTTTGGGAAAAGAAACTTATGAGGGTGAAGTTGCGGGGTTTTAACGACGTTTCCTCAAAATTGATGTTACTTTGAGTGCTTTATCATCTAGGGGTTAGTCAACTCGTCGGGGGTTCGATCGTTTATCAGCTATCTTAAGAGGGTGTTGAGATTTAGGGGTTGCTTATGTTTTTAATTGCTTTCATGTTTTAGGATCTTGCAGAATTTAGTTTGAGATTATGAGATAGCATATGAAGGATTTAACAGTAAATATCTGCATTTTATTTAACCATGTAACTGGTATAAGGTTCTCAAAAAGTTCACATAGCATACGTATACCTTCAAGCAAAAGAAAAGCACAATACCTAGTGTATTAAAGCCTAGACAAACAAATGCGGATAGAAGTGACGGACAACTGCCTCGCGTTCTCAAGTCGCTTCGTAAATGCTATAGTAACGCCACTAGACCTCCACATACCAAATATTCATTGGCCCTCTATGAGCTCTGTCTGTGATGGCCACTGGTACTTCTTCATAAGTCTTCGAATCATCAAAGTTGATATCTGAGCTGTATGGGTCAACGATCTCTCATTTATCTCTCGGCATTGCCGTCTGTAGCCATCTAGTCTTTACCAAATCTCCGAGTCACTCTTTAAACCCTAGCGGTACTTTCATTCGGTATGCTGTCTCATCGTGTTTCCCTAGCACCTTTAACGGACCTATAAATAGAGGGAAATATTTCGGCTTTCTCCACTTCTTTGTCCTTTTTGAAAATACTCAGGTATAAACCCATTTTCCAATATGGTAGTCCTTGGAATAGTCTTGACAGCTCCAGTAGATTGTCGCATTTGTTTCTTTGTCGTCATCTAATTTGGGGGGTGGCGCCTCTAGCGGATCACAAAAGAAAGTGATGGCTTGCTCCTCGTTTTCACCGTCGTCGTCCTTAAGTCCCTCCTCATCGTCTACTCCGAAGTTCACCTCGTCACCTACTACATCTAGTTCCTCGTTTACTCCTACTTTCTCGGGGTCTGAGTCCTCTGGCTCTGGTGCTGCCCATGGTTTCCTGGTCGGTTATGCATCAGATGCTATCTTAAAGGAAGAAAGATAGAGAAAGTCCTAAGGTAAATATTTTAAATTGTTAAAATTATATGTGATAAATCAATAGTATAGACATTCTACAGAGTTTCTACGCTATAGAACTCGCAATCTCCCATCTCCCAAGGCCTGATGGTTCACTAAACGTAGGCTTTGATACCAATTGTGACGCCACGTCCTCCGGGCACGTCGGGACGTACGTAACTATAAATAAGGGACATTCTAGTCAAGAATTCATAATTACATACGATAATTACTACATTATTAACGGTTCATAATTTGTTCAAAACACTTAATGATTATAGTCATTTAGAAAATTTAATAAAAGTTACAATATGTCCGTGGAAAACTGAACAAAAGATTAAAAAGAGAGGATTCTACATCATCAAGCAGCGTTGTTGGGGTTAGTTTCCTCATGCCACTCTTCCATTTTCTCGAAGTCTTCTTCATCAAGGAACACACCTCCCTCAAATGGTTCTTCCTCTTCACTTGTGGCACGAATGCCATGAGCCGAAACCCAGAAGAAAATTCCCTAAACCGTATAACAAACTCACAACAAAATATCATACAATACATAACGTATAATACCGAATACAAAATTTAAGGGCAAGGTGGGGGAAAATTTAACATTATCAGCAGGGTAAGCATATACCGAAATTATTGTGCAAGTGTGTGATGCAGATAAATGCAATGCAGTTACCCAGCTCGACATACATCCAGAGCAATATCATGAATTTCACGCTAGGAATTACAGAGTAGACTTCATGGGATCTGATCATCGAACCTATCATCGCCTCGTTGCGAAAGGAAAACCCTCGCCATGCCTTCATGCCTAAGCCGTTTTATGTAATGGCAACGGCGTGGGGACTGGCTTTTATCCAATTTTACCCTTCCTTATTTTAGGCCAACCGATCCCACCTTAATAACCAGGATACTCGTTGCGTGTCAACCCAAAGTCAAATTAAAGCTAGTGACGAACCCATGGTGCCTACTCCCCCTTTTTAAATTAAATAATCTCCTAATTCATTTTTAAATATGGCAACCAGGGACGCTCTAGATCCAAAACCACATAAAGAACGATTTCAATGTCACCCAACCTAATTTGAAAGGTACGAAGGGACTCCGATAACCCAAGATGAAATGTAAGAATGCTCATGATATGCAATATGATTCTCATGTGCAATTACTTATAACATGGCATGTAAGTATAGTATGATACAATCTACTAAAGCATAGAGTACAAGCATGCGAAGCATAAATCATGACTTGTGTGGCATAGGATCGAACTATCGGTATAGGTTCATTTCATCAAAATCATCATTTCCAAACACCAATTATTCACCAAGTTCATATAAAGTCCATAGATTCAAGTTTCACAAAGTAACAAGCCATTCGTACACTTAACCAAATTTAGGTAAATATTTAATTGCTAGTTTTAAAGTTGCGACATTATTTTGAAGTACTTAGACATGCATTTAAATTCTAAAATTTAAACGCCAATTAGATAAAAATATTTTTTACAACTTTCATGTTTGATACTAAGGTCGGATACTAGGGCAAAGGGGTTATTTATTTTACTTAAGTGAAAATTGTTCAGCATTTTACGGAGAAAAACACAAAAATTGAGCCTCTATTGGCCACGGTTTGGGGGCATCAATTCAAGAGAAATGGTTTTGATTTTTGGGGAGAATTTGGTTTAAGGTGTTCCCTACAAGTTTCATGTTTTGTAATAGGACAAGCTGTTTAGAAAACGTTAGTAATTTTGGCCAATTTATAAAAAGGATTCAGTCAGCCTAAAAAGGGTCTACAGAATAGGTTTTCAACAGAGAATGCTCAAAACCTTTGAGTTATCATCTGAGGGTATTTTGGAGTGATATTTATTATGTATTTAGTTTAATATGTTAGCTACATTTTTCATGTTTACCACGTTAGGATTTGGCTACTAAAAACTTAGGGTTTTGGTTACTAAAAACTTAGGGTTTTGGTCTCACAAAAATGTGTGACGAAGAGCTCAGTCAGTCACTAAATCTCAATAGTGACTTTGGAAAGTGTTTTGATCGATCAAGACTTCATATTTATTTCTCATTTTCGGCGGAAAGTAAGATAAATGTGTTATCTACAAGTTTTGTGTTTTAACCCAAGCTCGGTTCTCACTCTAACTTAGGATTTTTAGGTATATAACTCAAAGTGGTCAAAATCTGACACTCTTTGAAAAAAATGACATATCTGGAGTTCTACCTAATGAAATCACTTCAAACCAATTTTTTATGAAAGAGAACTCAAAAATATAGGTCTAAACATAAAAATCACTTTATGATCATTTTCCTATAATTACTTATGATGTTTTAAAATTCATGACAGAATGTTGGTAAGTCCAAAAAATTAAAGTTGTTTAGGGTTTTGATAGCTTAGCTCATGTGGTGTCCATTTTTTATGTAATTTCTTTGCATGCATGTCATGTACTCATATAAACCAAAAAATTCATAACATATTCAAGCCATAAAACTAAAAAATATACACATGCAAGCACATGCAAAGCTTGATCATGCATAAACATTCTACTATTCACACCTACGACGCTTTTTTGAGTTATACTTTGTTTCTTTTTCGTAGGGTTGATTATAGAGATGGATTGAGGGCTATTTCGTGAGAGTATATCAGAAGGTTTTAGGAGATTTACTTACCTTATTTGATGCTCAAATGGTTGAAGAAGAGTATGACTTAACTTTATAGCTCCTCCATTGAACCTTCCTTCCTTTTTCTTCCTTCCTTCTTTCTTCTTATCTCCTTCTTAGAAAACACTTAAGATATTTTGGTCTCTGTTTCTGTCTCTCTCTCACTCTCTCAGCCGAATGCATAGGGGAGAATGGAGGTGTGGGAGTGTTTTTATAACAAGAAAATATAATTGGGCATTAATTATTACATGTAAGTAATTTTAAATTTTTCTTGAATTTTGATTGGTTGCATGAGAGGTGGGCTTCTTTTGAGAATTGGAAAATCAAAAATTTTCAGCTTGGGAATTCGTCTTGGGCTATTTGGGTGGCTCCAAGTTTGATTTTTTATTTAATTAGGGGTTTAAATTGAGTTTTGGAACCATTTTTGTGAAATAAAATGCATAAAATATTAATTTTATGTATTTTTTGGTATCTAAATCTACTAAAATTTATTATATAAATGTATTTATAATTAATTTAGTATTTTCATGATTTATCATAATTTTAATAGCAATTAATTAAATGGGTGTGGGATTTTAAGTTAAATTAAGCTAGTTTGACTAGAATTGACTTTTTGACTTATTTATTATGCAGAGACTTTATATAATTATTTGTTTGCTTTTATTGACCTATATTATTATATTAGTATGTATATTACTTATATAAAAAGTATTAGGTCATAATAATACTTAATTTATACATCTTTTTCTCATTTTAAGTTTAAAAAGACAAAAAATAGCTTTTTAGGCACATTTCCCTTGGGCCCGACCATGCAAGGGTAATTTGGTTATTTTTGTTATTATTTTGTTTTTTATTAATTAATTATATATAAATATCTAATTTTGGGCATCTATGTGTCAAATTTTGGACTTTTAGAACTTTTTGCTGTACTATGGGCAAAATAGTCATTTTACCTTAATTATGAGAATTTTTAATTTTTAATTTTTAATTTAATTTAATTTACTTAATTTAAGCTATATCAAAACTTTTTTTGAGTATTAGGGTTTTGCCTTTAAGTATTTAGTCTTTTTAGGATTTTCAAGTCAAATTCAGGATTTCGGGTTGAGCTCTCATTCATGCAGTAACCTAAGTTCTAATTGTGTATTCGTCGCTAATACTAGAATTTGAGTTGGGTTATTATAATCTAGGTGGTTACTACTAGGATCGGAACCGGGGTGTTATATGTGTAGTTTATTTTGGGATGTATGGGGGTATGGTTATGCTTTTAGCTCTTGGTAGAGTGGGAATTTTGTTAGAACCTTGCAGTTGGGATATTCACATGATGGGTTTCTGATAGATTTTTGGGGGTTCGGAATTGTGTTCTGTTTCAGGCTTGGAACTACTTAGAGTTCTTGGAGTCGATGAGTGATCGTCGAATGTGGTAAGTATTGTGTTTTGGCATAACTGTTTGTTTTGATGGTGGTTCCGATAGTGTGATAAGGTATGAGTCAGGAAGGATTCCATGTTTGAAAGGCCTTTGTTGGTAAGGCCTGTTGGGACTGATACGATTATTTGGTGTAGAATGGAAGGGTCGCGATGAGTTCTGTATAAGAAGAATTTGCTAAGTGTAAGACACAAGTCTTGGTTGGTTACTTGACGGATAAGCCTTGGGCTAGAATATTCTACTATTATAGATTCAAGGGATCAATGTATATGTTATGAGTTTAGGGTTGATGTCGGATGACGATTATCATGTCTGATTGACGATTGATTTATAGACTTAGAATCAGTGATATGATGGCGAGATGTTGAGTTGTGTAGTAATGTTCTATTGCACGGGAGATATGATTGGGTTTGTGTAGGTTATTGGATACTTATGAGATGTCCAATCTGCGTGGCGTGTCTGGTCTAAGTGACTCGTTGGGGTCAGGTGATTTTGTAGCTGTGATGTCGGGTTGGTTTTCGTTTGTGGGGAATCTTGTCTTGGACAATGGTTGATGCCTAGTGTTGCTCTAGGGTGAGAATTGTGATTCATGATAGAAGATTGAATAGAGGATGAAGGTTTAGATAAAGTGCATTCTTTAGTATACCAGGTGAATTAAGTGAGCTTTTCTCTGGTGTTGGGTGTTTGTGTTGTTGCTCGTGGATGGGTGTCATGTCAGCTTCAGTGATGGCATTGTTAGCATCAACATGGTAGCGATGTGGTATCAAAGTGGGTAGTCATTAGGTGATTGTCAGAACTTGAGTAAGTTTTGTGCGTGGAGCATGTGACTTCGTGTGACCGATGTTAGGGTTTACGTCGTGTGTTTAGACTCACGGAGATAGCCCTTGGTGAGCATTATGACAAGCGATCGAGCAGTATGTGGCAATGTGAACGAGGGTGAGAGTCTCTATGTCTCGGAGTAGAGAGTGTTTAGGAACAAGTTTCATGATGGATTGGTCTCGTATTATGTGTTTGTCATTGGAGTGGATTGCATTCAATGAGACTTATGTTTCGAGGTGCTGGGAGTGTGAGTTGGATCTTGATCTGGTGTTTTATGGATGACGGTAGTGTCAATGGGATTTTGTGTGCGCGGGCAGTCTATATGGCGATCTATTATTCGAAGACACATTTACTTCGTGTGGCGACAGTCTTGGTGTTTCAGTTGCTAGGGCATTTTTGCTGTTATACGGTGTTGTCGGGTTTGCATCGTAGATTGTTTATGGTTGAGGGGATGGTGTTTGGCTTGAGTTTCAGAGTTGAAGAGGAGGAGAGTTGATGTACTCGTTGTGGGCTTCACGTACGTTCGAATGGAATCGTGTTTCAGCAACTTTGGTTTTTCGTCAGTTGGTAAAGTTTCGAGTTTGTGACTCTATGAGGTAAAATCCTAGACTCTCATGTCTTAAAATGGTGCTACGTGAAATATTATGCATTTTTACCGTTTTAAAATGTATGAGAAGTTGATTCATGTGCTTAAACCATGTTTGACTGGGCAAAAAGACTTTTAAAGTGTTTTTATGTTTTATTTCTAAGTTAATGGACGTGTGTGGGTCCGTGGTTTTCAAAAAGAAGAGTTTTGAAAATTGAAAGGAATTATGCACATGTTTGCAAAAATTGAATTTGAAGGTTTGGAGCTAACTCTTAGGGTTAAGCCTTATTTCAAAGTTGGTTGGTCACCATGGTTAGATGGATGATGTTATTTTTTAAAACGTGATATTTGCTCGTGGTGGTGTGTGCATGCATTAGTTGGGGAAAATTTCGGTCCTTCGGTAAAAGTCCGTAAGGATGTATTAGTTGGGGCGAATTTTGGTCCTTCGGTAAAAGTCCGTAAAGATGCATTAGATGGGGCGAATTGTAGTCCTACGGTGAAAACCCATGAAGATGCATGTATTGTGTGTAAATCATTGTAAAACCGTTTTTGAGGCTCGTATCAGTCGAAACAATTATATTATTTTGTTAGCATGCTTTGATTTTATCACATGCCAGTTTGTTTCCTTCTAGGCTTTGGCTCACGTTGTGGAATTTGTAAAAAAACTTTTTCAGGTGCTTTTGATTAGCACGTTGATCTGAAGGAGCCGGATGGGCATAAGATTTTTTTGTGTCTTCCTTTTGTTTCTTTTTGGATCATGTAATGATTTTCATGTTTATGGTTTTGGAACCTTGTGTTGTTAACCTGGTGGCAATTATATCTCATGCATGTATGTCTTTTTTTATCTTGTGAGTGAGACCTCAGGTTGGATGTTGTTTTTCGTTTTTGTGTGATTTTATCCTTTCTAAAATGTTTATGCCACGAGGAAGGATGTTGGAACCTCGTTTTTTGTGGGTTTTCCTTTACATGTTTTTCTTTGTGAGTTTTCAGAAATGTTAGGAAATGTTTAAGGGTTGGGAAGGAAAAAGTTGCATTTTAAAAAGTTAGTCCGGAGCTAGTCTGCTCGATGGACCGCTCGAGCAGTCAAAACGATCTCTCTGTTGTTTTGCAGACAGTGGGAAAAACAGTGTCCTGGTAGAGACCGCTCGAGCGATCTTTTCACCAATCGAGCGGTCTGGGCAGATTTTAAAAATTTTGTTATTTTGTTTTCAAGTTTCGCTTTCTGGGACTGTGACCTTACCCTTTTAGGATGCTCTTTGGTATTAAATAAACCCTCCATAGAGCGTTTTTACGTAAGTTTTAACTTTTCTTTTTGCGTTACGATTTTAACCTGTTTGTGTATAGGCGATTTTGGTGAAGCTTGGTATCCCAAAACGGGCGATTCTTGAGCTTTTCTCGTGACCCGAGTTTGGGGTGTTATAATTTCGAAATATACAAGTCAGGTTATGCATGTTGTACAAGCATGGCAAAGCATAGGCCATTGTGCTTAGAAATCTTGTGCGGGTCTTAAATCCATTCCCACCTTTTCTAGACTTCTTCGTACGTGATATGTGGTTCCTTGATCCTCGTGCATTGCCTCTCTCATCGCTGCGTGGCACTCATGCAACACCCCGGTCCGGACCCTAGTAGTAACCACCCAGATTGTAACAACCCGTGCTAGCAATTCAACCCAAAACCTAACTTTAGCGACGGTTAGTTAACAAGATCATAGGTCGCTAGAAGATACAAAAATCCTAACTCAAACTGAAACCCTAATTTGACCTAAAAATCCCAAAAAAGATCAAAGACTCAGAGGCAAATCCCTAACACTTAGAAAAGTCTCAAAATAACATAAATTAAGTAAATAACATAAAATATTAAATCAAAAATTAAAATTCCCATAACTAAGGTAAAATGACCATTTTGTCCATATTATAGCAAAAAGTCCCAAAATTTTAAAATTTGATACATGAACATCCAAAATCAGATATTTATGTAAAATTAATTAATGAAATACAAAATAACAAAAAAATGACCAAATTATCCTTGCATGGCCGGCCACCTAGGAGAATGTGCCCAAAAAGCTATTTTTTGTCTTTTTAAGCTTAAAAATAAAAAAACAAATGTATAAATTAAGTATTATTTTGACCTAATATTTTTTGTACAAGTAATATGCATACTAATATAATAATATAAGTCAACAAAAGCAAACAAATAATTATTTAAAATCTCTACTCAATAAATAAGTTAAAAAATTAATTCTAGTCAAACTAACATAATTTAGCTTAAAAGTCTACACTTATTTAATTAAATGCTATCAAAATTATGATAAATGATAGAAAGAGTAAATTAATTATAAATATATTAATATAATAGATTTTAGTAGGGTTAGATACCAAAAGGGAACACAAAATTAATATTTTATGCATATATATTCACAAAAATATACCAAAATACAAATTAAAACCCAAATTGACTACCAATTCAGGTTTTTAGTCTCACAAGCACTGTATGACCGAAACCCCCTACCCCAAAATCTGATTTTTGTAAGCATCCATTAATCCCACCTCCTAAGCAACCAACTAGGGTCCAAGAAAATTCAAAATTTAAATTTAAGTAATAATTACACTCAATTTTATTTTTTTTCTATAAAAATAAGACCTTAGTCTTCACTCCCCTTCATTTATTTTGGCTGAGAGGTGAGAGAGAGAGGGCTACCCAAAAATCTCTAAGTGTTTACAAAGAAAGAAGAAGAGAAGAAGGAAAGAGGAGTTATGAGGAACCAAGGAATTCTATTAAAGCCAAGTCCACTTTTTGTTCAAACTTTTTGAGCATCAAAAGAGGTAAGAAACTCCCTTAAACCTTATAATATTCTTCCTCAAGATACCCCTCAATCCATCTCTACAATAAACCCTAAGAAAAAGAAATAAAGAATAACTCAAAAAAAGGCGTTGTAAATGCAAATAGTGGACTACTATGGCAAGATGGTGCTTTATATGTGCTTGCATGTGTATGTTTTCAAGTTTTATGGCTTAAACATGTTCTGAAGTTTTGATTTATATGAGTCTAAGACATGCATGCAAAGAAAACACATCAAGAATGCACACAACACAAGCTAAGCAACTAAAACCCTAAGTTACCTAATTTTCTGGACTTACATACTTTTTGCCACCAAAATTAAAAACACCATAACTAATTGTAGAAAAATGATCTTAAAGTGATTTTTATGTCCAGACCTAGATATGTGAGTTTTCTTTCATACAAAAATGGTTTGAATTGGTTTTGATGAGTAGAACTCCATATATCTCATTTTTACCAAAGAGTGTCAGATCTTGACCAATCTGAGTTACAAACCTACAAACCCTAGTTAGGTTGAGAACCGAGCTAGGGGTAAAACATGAAACTTGTAGAGGAGATATTGATCTTTCTCTCTACCTAAAATGAGCAAAAAAAGATGAAATCTTGATAGGTCAAAGTCCCTCCAAACGTCATTGTTGAGGTTTAGTGACTGACAGACATCTTTGTCACACATTTTTGGGAGATCTAAAACCTAACTTTTTAGAAGCCAAATACAAAAGTAGTAAACATGAAAAATGTATCTAACATATTAAACTAATTACAGAGCAAAAAGTAGCGCAAATTACCCTCGGATGATACCCCAAAGATTTTGAGCATTCTCTATTGAAAATCCACTATGCGGTTCCTTTTTAGGCTGACTGAACCCTTTTTATAAATTTGCCATAATCACTAACTTTTCCTAAACAACTTGCCCCAGCATAAAACATAAAACTTGTGGGGGATACCTTAAACCGAAACCTTACCACAAATCAGACTTATAGCCCTTGAATTGATGCCTCAAAACCGTGGTCAACAGAGGCCTAAATTCTACACTTTTCTCTGTAGGGTTGGTATACTGAAAACTATGTTTTTAGTATTTAATTTTATTTTAATAAAATTATTTTTTCATTTTATGAGAATCTTTATGAGCAATGTATGCATATTATATTTTTGTTATGCATGGATGTTTAATATTCTGTATAGTACTTAATTTGGTGTGTAGAGTACGGCTTGCACACAGAAGATCAGATTTTAGGTTTTTGCAGAATATAAGTTTTATATCCATAGTTTAGATAAAAATAGACATACAATCGGTACGACTGTGGTATAGAGTTTTACTAGGCATGTCTTGGTTATAGGAAACAGTTAATAGCGTCGTCTATTATTCTGACTCTCTGTGCCAGTAAACTTGTGTGTATTGAACAGAATATTTGGGGTAATTAATTTTATACTGACTAATATAAATTAATTTACACCCCAAGGTTATTATGAATAGTGCTTATCCTCTTAATCCTAAAATAATTATTTATTTGCATATATTTAATATTCGTTATTTTGATTCATTAGAGAGTGCGATTTTATATGGGTCTGTATTACCGGTGAGTTAGATAGTGGTATTACTTATATGGCAAATATTAATTATTGACGAAATTCACATCCCGAATGACCGGGGTTGACGATACCCTCTTAAGGATGCTTATAAGTTTTGATTAGGACAAACCCAGCAGGTGGATTTAATTATTCGGAGGTCAAATAAGTTAAGCAGAAGAGTTTAAGGAATATCAAGATGCCGATTAAATTAAATTATCAGCAATTAAATTTAATTGGCGGGTATTGATAATCTTAACGTGGGGAGAAATGATAAGTATTTAATAACAGGAGCTCAATGTAATAAGGTCATGAGATTATGGGTCAGAGTGCAATTATAGTTCTTTAGTGGTGTGAATTGTAATTCAGTGTTTTATAAAAATTACAGAAATTGCTGCTGGTTTTTCATAATTGCAGATACCGCTTTGCGTCTTTCTTTAACTGCAGAAACCGCTGGTAGGTGTTTGTGTTTCAATGGAAGTCTAACTCATAATTACTCCCAAAGTCCCTACTGTAACTCTATATATACGCTGGTAGACTGAACTAGTTTGAGATTGATAATTCATATATCATTATCATTATGATATTATTTTTGTCTCTCGAGACTTAAATATATCGGGGTTCTACCGGTACGAGTTCTCAGAGGATCCTAGCCCACACTACGTTTGAGGATCGCGTAAGGGAATACAGTAGAAGATTTGACTAGAGTTTCAACTCGGAATCAAGTCGTAGTTGAAGATTAGATCGACAAAAAGTATTTTTCTAAATTAACTTTGATTGCACGGGTTTATTTTTTATCGTTTTTCGTCAAAAGTTTTATCTGGTGTCCATTTCGGCATTTGCCCGTCCAGTTAATTATTTATCAAAAATCGTTTACAAAAATAATGATCTTGACAGTATTGTTTTCAACAAATTGGTATCAGAGCCGTTTTATTTTTTGTTTACGGTTTATCGAGGGTCGGGTAGATTTAGAACTGTTGCTAATTTTGTTTTGCAAGCATCCTAATCCCGATTTTATTATCATCATCATTTATTTTCATATTTTATTGAATGCGTGAATGATGATTTAATTAGTTTTTTAATTACGGGAATTGACCGTGATAGATTAAGTTTTTTTAGATCGAATATAAGCCTACGGGATATAGGTTTCGATGTAAAAAAAAATTATATTCTTTAAGTTTTTTTTTCTCCATAACTTTTTCTCTCTAAAACTTTTTCTGGATAAAATAAAATAAAAAAATGGAGAACCATAAAAAGCTGCCGCAGCAAAAACCAAAACCGCAGCAGCGCCAAAAGCCATTGAGTTCGGCAGCCAAACGCTACCTTAGTGGATGCGGCATTCCCAAGATTCAGCAACACACTGTTTGCCAAATCAAAAGCAAGCAGGCGCGGTTTCCCAGGCGCAAAGAGCAATCTTCCGAAACGATGCTTTGACCAAAGTGTTTTGACGCAAGTTCCTAGCATAAACAGTGGCTGAAGCTTTTCCCAAGCTTTCGGCAGTTTCCAACCGGGGCCTGAAGCAGCAATTTTCCCAAGCCTGTAGCCGATTTCAAGGCAATAATAGGCGCCGAACAGTAGCACTTCCAAGGTTCCAAGCGGTTTGTGATTTCCAAACGGATCAGAATTTTTTAGCAAAAAACCGGCAATTCTGGAACTTGGAATAAGCCTCGGGAGTCCTTTTGCATAATAATAGCGATGTTTCGGGTTTCCCATTCCAGGCGACAGTCCCAATCCCGCGGCAAATAGTTTCCTTGTATGGCAAAAATTCAATGCGACTAGGATACATGAATATGATAAAGGCTCAAAGATTGAAATTTTATTTAGAATAGGAGATTAAAACTCTTTAGAGTTTTAATTGGATTATAAAATTGGGATAATATTTATCTTATTTTTAATTTATTTTTTATTTTAATTGCGTTGATGATAATTATTGATTTTATTTATTCTATTAATTTAATTAATTCGAATATTTTATTTTAATTAAAATATTTTGTAATAAAAAATAAAAATAAATTTTTTTAATTAATTAATTTTAATTAACTAAACTTTTTTAGATATTTTATTTTATTTATAAAATATCACGTTTATGATAATTTTTTTAAATAATATATATTGAAAAAATGTGAGAATTAATTCTGAATTTTGAATTAATTAAATAGAAAAATGTTTAATCAAAATAAATTATTATTTTTCAAAAAATGTGGAATAAAAAATAAAATAAATAAATATCTTTAATCACTACCTTAACTGAAAAGTTAAAAAAAAAACTGTGCATTTATTAAATTTTATTTGTTACGCATTTAAACATGAAAAGATGGTTTGATAAATCAGAATATTTGAAATCGTATACATGGAAAGATGTTTGATTCTTTCAAATCGTATGAATTTCAAAATTAATAAATTTATTTTAATTAAATGAATTTTTATAATCATAAAAAATGTTTTAAAAATCTAAGTAGAAGAGAAAATTTATTTACCGATAAATCCCGCGGTATTCATCACCAGTTTGTAGGTGATGCAATTAAACCCTGCGTGCTGGCAGTAAGGCATTGCTCCCAATCGAACAGATTAATTGCAGTATCGCCAGTATAAACCTCCTTTAGAGATAATTCTGGATAATTGTTAGTGTGGATCACTTCTCCATCTAAACGGTACATTGCGAAGCGATTAATTTGGGATTAGGTGATGGTTAACACTTAACTGTATATAATAGTATCATCTCTATCTGAGTCACTGCTATTATATACTAGACCGAAACTAGTCAGTTATTTAATTTTACTTGGCATGGTTAGTTACCTAGATAGTAAAATTAAAAAAAATTGGTATGTCTGGTCTTATGAAGGATAATAGCCGTCCACCCATTGTGGCATACTATTCTCAGGTTACCAGACTATTGGCGAATTAATTTTAAAATAGTAGAGGTAATCAAATTAAAATGAATTCAAAATTTTACTCGACATAATTAACAATTTTTTAATTATGTGATTCTCAAGATTAAAATAGATTTCAACCCACTTACTTCAATACTCAAAGAAAAGAAACTAACAAGACCAAATTTTGTTGACTAAAAATGTAACTTGGATATAGTTTTAACTACAAATGGTATTCCTTTAATATCAGGAAATGTGTCTGTTTTAGAAAAAGGTTCTTCCTCGGGGCCGAAAGGCATGAAGAAAAAAAAAGGTTTAGAAATAGAAAAACACAATTTTCCGGGTAGTTAGTGGGTCACGGACTGGTGTAAAAAAGCCGAAAGGCAGATGTTTTCACTGCAATCAGACCCGGCACTGAAAAAAGATATGTCCAGTATTTCTCAAAGGCCAGAACAAACAAGGTAATTTCTATTCACTGGTTGTGAAAACATGTTTAGCGGTGTTATCTACTGGTACCTGATTTGTAGATACGGGAGCTACTAATCATATCCGCAATTCACTATAGGGGTTCTAAAAAATCCGACAACTTAGTGATGTGGAGATTTACCTACATATGGGTAATAATACAAAGGTAACAGTAGTTGCAGTAGGAGAGTTCACTCTCAGTTTGGGTAGAGATCGAATTTTAATATTGAGAGATTGTCTTTATGTACCAACCATTAGAATGAACTTAGTTTTCGTTTCTAGATTGGCTGAAGATGGATATTTTCCTTATTTTAATAACTCTGTGGTTATTAAGGATAATAAACAAGCTATATGTTCTGGTATATTGGTGGATAATATTTATGTTATTACTCTAATCTCTCATACACTATAAATAACTAAAACGAATAATACATTTATATTACCAAATAAGAGAAAGTTTCCTTCTTTAATGAACCAAAAGTTTCTTTGGCACTTATGCATGGGTCATATTAATCTAAAAAGGATAAACAGACTGGTAGCAGATGGACCTTTGAGTTCATTAGAAGTGAAGGCACTTCTAATCTGTAAATCTTGCTTATAGTGTAAGATGACCAAGAGGCCCATTTCGGCCAAAGGCTATAGAGCTAAAGAACCGTTGGAGTTAGTTCATTCTGATGTGTGTAGTCCTATGACAATCCGGGCTAGAGGTGGCTTTGAGTATTTCATCAGTTTCATTGATTACTACTCAAGGTATGGATAGATTTACTTGATGCACTGTGAGTCTGAATGCTTTTAAAAATTCAAAAAATTCAAGGCGAATGCAGAGAAACATCTGGGTAAAAGTATCAAATCACTACGATCTAATCATGGTGGAAAATATCTCTTTGGAGAGTTTAAGGACTACTTGTCATCAGAGGGGATTACATCCCAGTTGATTGCACCTGGCACTCCACAACAATATGGTGTAGCAGAAAGAAGGAATATGACTCTTATGGAGATGGTAAAGTTAATGATGAGTTATTCAGGTTTACCCGATTTGTTTTGGGGACTCGCTTTAGAGACAACGGCTTACATTCTGAACATGGTACCTTTTAAGTCAGTACCTTCTCGTCCCATAGAATTGTGGACCAGGCGTAAGTCTAGTCTGAAATATATTCAGATTTTGGAGTGTTCAGTACTTGTGCTGAAAGAAAACGCGGGTAAGTTAGAATCGAAGACAGAAGTCTGTTTCATTGTGGGGTATCCCAAGAGAACGAAGGGTGGTCTATTTTATAATCCTAAGGATCAGAAGGTCATTGTTAGCACCAATACCT
Organism: Heliamphora exappendiculata; assembly: GCA_034768845.1. NCBI lineage: Eukaryota > Viridiplantae > Streptophyta > Magnoliopsida > Ericales > Sarraceniaceae > Heliamphora > Heliamphora exappendiculata. The sequence continues at coordinate 14,296,978 of JAOTRH010000018.1, read as the reverse complement.
GATTCCTGGAAGAGAATTATATTACGGATCACAGGCCCAATAGAAAAATTATTCTGAAATAACTGAGAGAAAATACCCGTACAACGGAAGTGGAACCACAAGTCACTGATATTCCATTACCTCATCGTAGTGGGAGGATTATCGTGACAGGTACAAATCAAGAACATGGTGCTGATGTACAGGATTCAGATTTTACATAGCCTGTTACAGGTAGTACACAAACACAGGTAGTGCCTCATCGTAGTGAGAGGGTTATTCATCAACCTGACCGGTATATGTTCTTGGGAGAGTCTTTTGACAGGATCCCGACAGAACTGGATATCGAGCCCTATAACTACAATGAATCACTACAAGACAAAGATGCAGATCTTTGGCAAAGGGCTATGAATTCAGAGATAGAATCTATGTATTCCAATCAGGTCTGGAAACTTATAGAATTACCCAAAGGGATAAAATCCATTGGATGCAAGTGGATCTATATGAGGAAGAGAGGAGCAGATAAGAAGGTTGAAACTTTCAAGGGTAGGCTTGTTACTAAAGGGTTCACTCAGAAAGAAAGGATTGATTATGAGGAAAGCTTTTCACCGGTAGCCATGCTTAAGTCTACCCGGATTCTCTTATCCATTGTCGCTCATTTCGAATACGAAATCTGGCAAATAGACGTCAAGACAGCTTTCCTTAACAAAAGTCTTGACGAGTGTATCTATATGATACAACCAGATGGATTCATTGCAAATGGCCAAGAGTACATGTTGTGTAAGTTTAAGAGATCCATTTATGGATTTAAGCAGACATCGAGGTCTTAAAATACTGGGTTTGATCAAGCTATAAAATCTTATAGTTTTGATTAAAATTCGAATGAGTCTTGTGTGTACAAGAAGCGTGACGAAAGCGTGGTGATCTTTCTTGTACTTTATGTGGATGATGTCTTACTCATCGAAAACGATGTGGGGGCATTATCTACGGTTAAAGTATGGTTATTTGGGCAGTTCGATATGAAGGACTTGCGAAAAGCAAGTCACATCATTGGGATTAAGCTTGTGCGAGATCGAAAAGAAAGGATGTTGGGCTTATCACAAGTAAAGTATATCAATGATATCCTTGCTTGTTTTAGCATGCAGGATTTTAAGAAAGGATTTCTCCATTTCAGGCATGAAATCACTTTATTTAAGGATCAATGACCTAAGACACCTGATGAGATAGAGAGGATGAAGGCGGTTCCTTATGCTTCGGTAGTAGAAAGTCTCATGTATGCTATACTTTGCACTAGACCCGAAATCTGTTTTGCCGTTGGTATGGTTAGTAGATATCAGTCTAATCTAGGGCAGGAGTATTGGACTGTGGTAAAGAATATATAATCAAGTATTTGAAAAAGACTAAAGATTATATGTTGGTTTACCAGGCAGACAGTCTAGTACATTTGGGGTACACAAACTCAGATTTCAAGTTAGATATAGAGCTTACATCAGTAGACAACTTTGCATATCCTTTACAAATAGTTTACCGGTTAAGACTTTTGATAGTCATGTAGAGGACATGGGAGTAAGATGTATGGCAGCATTATTTTGAGTATAAGTGGAAGATTGTTAGGGTTGACATACTGAAAACTATATTTTTAGTATTTAATTTTATTTTAATAAAATTATTTTTCTATTTCATGAGAATCTTTATGAGCAATGTATGCATATCATTTTTTTGTTATGCATGGATGTCCAATATTCTGTATAGTATTTAATCTGGTGTGTAGAGTACGGCTTGCACATAAAAGATTAGATTTTAGGTTATTGTAGAATATAAGTTTTATGTTCACAGTTTAGATGGAAATAAGCATACTATCGGTACGACTGTGGCACAGAGTTTTAATAGGCCTGCCTTGGTTACTGGGAATAGATAATAGCGTCGTCTATTGTTTCAACTCTCCGTGCCAGTACACTTTCTGTGTATTGAACAGGACATTTTGGGTAATTAATTTTGTACTGACTACTGACTATATAAATTAATTCACACCACAAGGTTAGTATGAATAGTGCTTATCTTCTTAATCCTGAAATAATTATTGAATTGCATATATTTAATATTCGTTGTTTTGATTCATTAGAGGGTGCGATCTTATATGGATCTACATTTTCGATGAGTTGGATAGCGGTATTATTTATATGGCGAATATTAATTATTGACGGAATCCACGTCCTGAATGATCAGGATTGACGATACCCCCTTAAGGATGCTTATAAGTTTTGACCAGGCCAAACCTTGCAGGTGGATTTAATTATCCGGCGATCAAATAAGTTAAGCGGAAGGGGTTAAGGAATATCAAGATGCCGATTAAATTAAATTGTTAGTAATTAAATTTAATTGGTGGGTATCGGGAATCTTAACGTGGGAAGAAATGGTAAGTATTAAATAACAGGAGCTCAATGCAAGAAGGTCTTAAAATTATGGGTCAGAATGCAATTATAGTTGTTTAGTGGTGTGAACTGTAATTCAGTGTTTATGGAAATTACAGAAATCGTTGCTAGTTTTTTCTTTAATTGCAGAAACTGCTAGTAGGTGTTTGTGTTCTACTGAAAGTCTAACTCATAATTACTTCCTAGGTCCTTGATGTAGCCCTATATATACGCAGGTAGGCTAAACCACTTTGAGATTGATAGTTCATATATCATTATCATTATGATGTTATTTTTGTCTTTGAAGACTTAAATATATCAGGATTCTGCTGGTACGAGTTTTCGGAGGATCGTAGCTCACACTACATTCGAGGATCGCGAAAGAAAATACAGTAGAAGATCAGACTGGAGTTTCAACTCGGAATCAAGTCGTAGTTGAAGATTATATCAACAAAAGGTATTTTTCTAAATTAACTTTGGTTGCACTGGTTTATTTTTTATCGTTCTTCGTCAAAAGTTTTATCTAGAGCCCATTTCGGCGTTTGTCCGTCCAGTCATTTTTTTATCGAAAATTATTTACAAAAACAATGATCTTGACAGAATTGCCTCCAACAGAATCTACATGCGAAGGATGAGTAAGAGCATCGAGATCAAACATCGAAGGTTCACGTAACTAGTTGTCATATTTTAAGGGGGGTAGACGGGAGTACACACTAAAAGAAGTTTTTAGATATCACCTCGAGAGCAACCGTTAGAACCTTGCAACCCCATCCTTATAAGTTCCTTTCTCATTTACCCCAAGCTTTTCTATTAAATTTTGTACCTACTTGAAGTTCTTTGTGTATCATTCCTCAACGGTACCATCAAGTGTTGTTCGCCGGTAACCCTTATGTACCAAAGTCTTGTTGATAATCCTATCAAAAATTCAATCCTAGAAAACACATTTGTCCTCAAGTCTTCACACCTCAATAATGACCGATATTTGCATTTGATCCTCGTTCGATTCAAGTCAGCCTCCTTGAACTAGCTCTTTTTTCGTAGAACTCGATATCAATTCTTTGTTAATTACCCGTTTGAAACATTCGACATTATTAAAATCTTTGCTATCATTCATCTTCTCTCGATTCTGAAACTATAATCTATTGCAGTGATTTTTGAGAATTCTTTTGTAGGGAAGTAGACTTGGATACTTGAATTGAAGTACGTTAGGCCAATGTAACTTCAGGAAAAATATCTAGTTTAGCTACCCATTTCTTAACATATCTTTTATCAGAATCTGATAGTACTAGATTAGTTCTGAGGATATTTGTTTAAGTATTGTTCAATGTCTTTCTCTTGCTTCACCTACATTTGAACCCCAAATAACCACTCAATTTGTGTCAACGGCGACTGCCTTAACCATGACCATTTGACCTCATCCAACATACCTTTTGGATCATCCGGGAATCTTTTCTTGAATCTCGGTAAAGGGTTTGTTCACCTTTCCTAAGCCACTCTAAACCCCAGCTATGTATCGTGCAGTCTAATACATCATTCAAAATCCTTGGCTAAACTCTGGACTGGACCACTCTCCACCCCATGTCACTTCTCCTAAGACCTAGATCGATGAGAAATGATAGTTATTAGACTTTAGCGCTCTCTTGAGAAACTCATATCGTGCACATCCTCAGAGGAACCACCCGGCGCATCATTGAGTCGCGAAGTAGATTTTTACCTGGAGTTAAAGCACAGAATGTTAGCTAGCATCCGTGCATAACGTATTTTGAAGATCAATAACCCTGACTACAAGAACTGCTAAGTAGGAGCTCATGTAACATCTCTAACTGAGACCTACACGAAAGTTCTTATCGCCATCACTGATAAGGCTCGCATGAGAATCGCAAGAGTGTGGTACGTGAAAGTACAGTGGAAATGCTATGGAACTTGGAAGTAACGTGGGACTACGTGGTCAAAAATTCGACGGTTTTATCAATACCTATTCTGGTTGGGCCCTTATGTGTTATGTGCTTCGCTATTTGTAATCGCTCTTTATACTCGAACTCGAGTGGTAAGAAATACAAATGAATAACTCTTAAATTAACTCCTCGAGATCCTAAAACCTAGAAACAATTAAGACCTTAAAGAGAAGACTCACCAGCCACAATACCTTCCCTCTTTATTCAGATGGCAGGTAGACGACCTAACCATCAACAGACAGTAGATGAACCCATGGACGAAGGAGCGCTTGGATTAACCCAAGTCTTGCGTGAGCTTACGACCAACATTAACCATCCTCACATCCGAGATAGGGTGTGGTTCCTATCAGAACTCAAAAAACAACGAGCTCCTACATTCATGGGATGAGCTGGACTGAGAGTAGCCGAAGAATGGCCGAGAGCTATCAAAAAATTATTTAACTCTATGGGAGTGCAGACCGATGCCGATCGAGTAGCTCTAGCAGCTCACCTACTGAAAGGAGAAGCCGACTACTGGTGGTCTATGATAAACAACACCCAAGATGAGGCAGCTCTGACTTAGAGTCAGTTTGATGAATTATTTTTAAAAAAGTACTTCCCATCTCCCTTTCGATAGGGACAAGTCGGGGAATTTCTGGAACTAAAACAAGGATTTATGTCAGTAACCCAGTACGTCAACCGCTCTGAAGAGTTGAGCCGATTCGCCACGACCATCACACCGAATGAAGAATCAAGGGCATGAAAGGTCGAGTGGGGCCTAGAACCCTCTATCCGAACTAGAGTCGCCTGCTTACAACTTTTGACTTACACTCAAGTAGTACAAGCAGCCCTATTGGCGGAAACAGACTTAGCAGATTCTAAAAGGATTTAAAGTCAAAAAAAGTAGAGTACTGGTCAAGGAGGACCACTAAGGAACAATAGGGAAATTGTTCCCAAAAAGCCGTACCACTTAGCTAACAGACCAAGGCAAGCAATGGGTCAACCTACGAAGGTAAGACTCTGCTATGAATGTGGTCAGCTTGGATACAAAAAGTCTTAATGTCCACATCTAGGACATGGGAATTGGGAAAATCAACCATAGCAATGGAAGCAACCGCAACCTCAGCTGGAACAACACCAACAACATATCCAAGCTACCAGGCCTTTTGATGACGATTAGAGGTATGCACGTGCTTGCAACTTAGGGATGTATGCACTTTAGACTTGTTATATCATTACAAGAAAGTGGATGCTTGTAGGATAAGGCTTTAGGCTAACACGTCGCTAGTGAGCAATCCCACGACATAGGTACACAACGTTACATTTGAAAGTTGTTGTAACAGTCGGTTTAAAGTTCTAGCAAGACAAAGAAACCGTTACTCAAGGTACTAAGCGTATATGCCTGACCCTGTCCACACCCTCAATAAAGAACGACTCAAATAAATAAGGGCCCAAATTTGAAGAGAAATGAGGCTAGTAAATCATCCCCAACCATTGACACAATAAAGTACGATACGAAACTTCAAGGACAAAATTTGTTTAAGGGGATAGTTTGTAACACCCCAATCCGGACCCTAGTAGTAACCACCCAGATTGTAACAACCAATGCTACCAATTCAACCCAAACCCTAACTTTAGCAACGGTTAGTTAACAAGATCATTGGTCGCTAGAAGATCAAAAATCCTAACTCAACCCGAAACTGTAATTCGACCCAAAAACTCCAGAAAGACCAGATACTCAGAGACAAAACCCTAACACTTAGAAAAGTCTCAAAATAGTCTAAATTAAGTAAATAATATAAAATATTAAATTAAAAATAAAAAATTCTAATAATTAAGGTAAAATGACCATTTTGCCCATAGTACAGCAAAAAGTCCTAAAAATCTAAAATTTGATACATGAGCACCAAAAATCAGATATTTATGTACAATTTATTAATAAAATATAAAATAACAAAAATAACCAAATTTCCCTTGCATGGCAGACCAACTAGGAGAATGTGCCCAAAAAGCTACTTTTTACATTTTTAAGCTTAAAAATGAGAAAAAAATGTACAAATTAAACATTATTTTGACCAAATACTTTTTGTACTATCAAAATTATGACAAACCATGAAAAGACTAAATTAATTATAAATACATTAATATAATAGATTTTAGTAGGGTTAGATATCAAAAGAGTACGTAAAATTAATATTTTATACATATATATTTACAAAAATATACCAAAATACAAATTAAAACCCAAATTGACTACCAATTTAGCCTTTTAGTCTCCCAAACACTGCATGGCTGAAACCCCCTGCCCCAAAATCTGATTTTTATAAGCCTCCATTAATCCCACCTCCCATGCAACCAATAAGGGTCCAAGAAAATTCAAATTTTAAATATAAGTAATAGTTACACTCCATTATATTTTTTTCTATAAAAACAAGACCTTAACCTTCACTCTCCTTCATGTATTTCGGCTGAGAGGTGAGAGAGAGGGCTACCTAAAAATCTCTAAGTGTTTACAAAGAAGGAAGGAAAGAAGAAGGAAGAAGGAAGAAAGGAGGAATTAGGAAGAACCAAGGAATTCCATTATAGCTAAGTCTACTTCTTCTTCAAACTTTTTGAGCATCAGTAGAGGTAAATAACTCTCTTAAACCTTCTGATATTCTCTCTCAAGATACCCCTCAATCCATCTATATAATAAACCCTAAGAAAAAGAAATGAAGAGTAACTCAAAAAAACGCGTTGTAGATACAAATAGTGGACTGCTAGGGCAAGATGGTGCTTTATATTTGCTTACATGTGTATGTTTTCAAGTTTTATAGATTAAACATGTTCTGGAGTTTTGATTTATATGATTCTAAGACATGCATGCAAAGAAAACGCATCAAGAATGCACACAACACAATCTAAGCAACTAAAACCCTAAGTTACCTGATTTTCTAGACTTACTTACTTTCTGCCACCAACCTTAAAACACCATAACTAATTGTAGAAAAATGATCTTAAAGTTATTTTTATCTCCAGACCTATATTTTTGAGTTATCCTTTATAAAAAATTGGTTTGAAGTGGTTTCGATGGGTAGAACTGCAGATATCTTGTTTTTTCCAGAGGGTGTCAGATCTTAACCACTATGAGTTACAGACCTAAAAACCCTAAGTTAGAGTGAGAACCGAGCTTGGGTCAAAACATGACACTTATAGAGGACATATTGGTCTTTCTCTCCACCAGAAATGAGCCAAAACTATGAAGTCTTGATGGTCAAAGTCCATCCCAAAATCATTGTTGAGGTTTAGTGACTGACAGACCTCTATGTCACATATTTTTGTGAGACCTAGAACCTAGCTTTTTAGAAGCCAAATCCAAAATTGGTAAACATGAGAAATGTAGCTAACATATTATACTAATTACGGAGCAAAATTAACCCCAAAATACCCTCAGATGGTACCCAAATATTTTGAGCATTCTCTGTTGAAAACCCACTCTGCAGACCCTTTTTAGGCTGACTGAACCCTTTTTATAAATTGGCCAAAATCACTAAATGTTTCTGAACAACTTGCCCTGACATAAAACACGCAACTTGTAAGAGATACCTTAAAACAAAACCTCACCAAAAATCAGACCTATATCCCTTGAATTGATGCCCCAAAACCATGGCCAACAGAGGCCTAAATTCTGCACTTTTTCTCTGTAAACTGCTAAATGGTTCTCACTTAATTAAAATAAATGACACCTTTACCCTACGATTTGACCTTAGTGTTAAACATGAAAGTTGTAAGAAATATTTTTATCTAATTGGTGTTCAAAAATTAAAAATTAAATCCATGTCTAGGTACTTCAAAATACTGTTATAACTTTGAAATTGGCACTTGAACAATTAGATAAATTTGGCTAAGTGTTTGAGTAGTGTGCCACCCTTTGGAACTTAAATATATGGACTTTAAATGATTTATGTGAATGATCGGTGTATAAAATTAACAAATTGAGGAATAGAAACCATACCGAAAGGTTGAAACCATTTAAAAAAATTGTAGATTATGCTTCGTATACTTGTACTCTATGCTTTAGTGAGTTGTACCTATTGTTTTAAAAATGTGTACTTTATATTATGTTCGTTTGTACGTCATGCCATGTTTAGTTTCATACCATGCTATTGTTATGTTGTACTTCAAGATACGAGTTGTTGTACCATAAGCATCATTGCATTGCACTTGGGGCATCTTGTGGGTTGGGTTTTGTGCGCAAATTATTGGCCAAAGGATTTAGATTAAGGATGGAGGATTTGGAATAATATCATGATTAAAGAGCTCTTGTTGATGAGGGTGTTGACAATGGGCCATATACGTCTTGAGCCGTATCACATCTTGAGCCGAATAGTTGCTATACGCTGCAGTGATCGAAAATGCTGATGAACGGGAACCTAACGTACAGGAACGTAGTGGTACCATTTGGGTTATTATATAAGATAAGTAGACTTTGGGCCATGTACGTCCTGAGTCATGTTACGTCCTGAGCCGTATCACGTCTTGAGCCGAACAACCGCTATACGTCACTGTGATTGGGAATGTTGATGAACTGGAACTTAACATACGAGAACGTAATGGTACCATTTTGATTACCATGTTGGATATGATCGACCTTGGGCCATATACGTTCTGCGCCGTGTTATGTCATGAGTCGTGCCACGTCTTGAGTCGAACGTCTGCTATAAGCTGTCGTTATCGGGAACGTTGGTGTACGGGAGCTTAACGTAAAGATGTTACTCAAAAAAAAATCAGTTGGTTGGTTTATAATCGGGTTGGGCAACTGCATTATATTCATCTACATCACGCACCCACACAATTGTTCTTATATGTGCTTACTCTGTTGAAAACATTAAATTATCTGTCTATTTGGCCTTAAAATTGTATTAGGTATTATATAATATGTATTGTAGGATATTTTGTTGTGAATTTGTTAGACGATTTAGGAAATTTTCTTCTGGGCTTTGGCTCATGACATTCGTGCCACAGGTGAGTGTGCTAAGTTCCTTGAGAAAGTTGCCCATGAAGAAGAAGACGGAATCGAAGAACGAAGTGAGTGGCAGGAGCCAACAGACCCCAATGATGCTAGTTGAAGAATTGAATTTTTACCTTTTGCTCTTTTTGGTTTAGTTTCCACCGGCGTATTGTAATTTTTGTTAAATTTTTTAGTGAAATTCTAATTGTTATGTATGTATGAACAATTTAGAACTCTTAATGATGTAATATTTATGATATTTAAATATGAATGAATTGCTAGAATATTTCTCTTATCTATATTTATGTATGTTCTAACATGCCTGGACAACGGGGCGTCACAACTCATCCAATCGCCTTTGCAGTGATGGCCAAAATCGCCTGACTCTTCAAAGTTGTCTTCGACGTTAAGGAATCGAGCGATCTCCCCAAGAGACTCCGCTCTGATTCCTCACTCAAGCTAGGGTTAGAGAAGTTTTGCTCGGTCCTTAATCTTGGTGTCAAATGGGCAAAAAATGGAAAATTAGAGCTTGAATGTTAGGAAAAGTCTCACGTTGAGGCTGTTGGATTTCTAGCATACGTGATTGCTTACGCTACTTGGCTTCACTCAGGCAATCCAGCCATTTTCTCATAGCTCACTAAGATTATTTGCGTAGTTATGCGCATATGTTGAATCTTGTAATTGATTTGTGTTTATATCTGTGATAGAGTAGTTGAGCAAGCAAACCCTGTAATCGTTGCGATTGTACAACACTCCCTAAAATTTACTATTTGTTACTTGGAGAAATCAATGTCTATCAGTGATGATTTGACTGTTCGAGTATGTAATTTGTTAGCCATGTGTGTTTATTTTGGCCCATTTAGGAAGCTGAAGTGGTACAATTTAAATGTGTGCATATAAACATAGTCCTTTGTGATCAGAAGCTCCAAACTGATCATAAATATTCACAACAGCTATCTGTTAAATTGAGATTTCACTTTATGGATGATCTTCTACGGAATTGAATTTGCATGGAAGACAATCTAGGTTGATGTTGAATGAATAACATTGTTTTGTTGTAATATTGCTTTGTTCTTAATAATAGAAGTTTAGTTTGTGTTAAGGTCAAAATCCTCAGTCGAGGTCCAAATTTCCAAAATCAAACTCATATCGAACACCAATGGAAGCCAAAATCCGCAATCGGCTGTCGAAATCCCCAATTGGCCACCAAAATTTCAAAATCGAACTCAAATAGAAGTTAAAATCAGCAATCGCCAGCAAAATCCCAAAATTGAATTCAAATTGAAGTCAGAATCCCAAATTGACCACCAAAACCCTACAATTGAAGCTCTCGCACCGCAAATCTAGGGGTTTTCGATCTTGGACAAAGATAATATTTTCTTTCTTTTGCCAAAGATTTTGAAATTTATTTGTTGGTAGATTATTTTCCTTTTTGATTTGCTTCCGACTTGGTTGTTGTAGGTCCTTCAAACCAGCTTTGGCTCTAAAAATTGGAAGTTCTTTAGTGCCTTTCTTGATCGCAAGAAGAGTCAAGGGAAGATAGCATAAAGGTTGGTATCTTTCCTAGGTCATTTTCGACAATTTAGGACTTATTTACTTGTAATGAACCTAGCAAGTTATTGATTGCTATATATTTGCTGTCGGTTTTGTTAAGGTTAATTTAGTTCTTCAGTATTGTCTTAGGTTTCAAAGTCCAAGTACAAAGAAAGAAAAGAAAATACCATGAGCAAGGAGAATCCTAATTTAGCTTTCTTATTTTTTTCCTATCTATATAATAAGTTACAATGGTTGGATGGGACATCTATATTTGATCCAATGGCTATTGCTGCTTTCAATAATCCAACAGTGGAAAAGGCGTGTAAGGCTGAGGCGAATGTGGCTGTGAGGTAGAACATCGCTTCACTAAGGAAGCGGAGGGATATGTGAAAAGGAAGCGACTGAGCTCGGCGCCTCTGACACCGCCGCCCAAACGTCGCCTCACTAACCTTGGTGCCTCTAACGATGGCTTCTCTCGCAGTCTCACTCTCTCGCACTCTGGCCTCGGCTTCTCTTGCCTCTCACTCTCTCACACTCTCAATTTCTCTCTTACCACCAACACTTATCGCCGTTCGAATCTCTCTCTCTCTTGCCTCTCACCTATCGCACTTTCGATTTCTCTCCCTCTCCGACACTCACCACAAAGTTCACCATGCTTGCCCTAACCCTCTGCACCGCCGTTCCCCACGAACACCCTTGCTCCAGCTGCACCACCACACCTCCGCACCACCGCACCGTCGCCTCGCCATCGCCTCATCTGCAAAGAAATCGACCTTGCTCCAGCTGCACCGTCGCACTACCGCACCACTGCCTCACCATCGCCCCATCTGCTAAGCAATTGAGTGAATCAAAAATTTGGTGAGCGAATCCATGGATCTCTCTCTCTCTCTCTCTCTCTCTTTTTCTCTCTCCCTCTCTCCTATTCTTTGTATTTTTCTGCAATGGAAAAAATGTATCAGAGACATTTGATTCAAACATTAGGCATTTTTTAGTTCATGTTTTAGGCTTATATTGGTTTTTTTAGGTATCTCGATTCTGAGCAAGTTTCATTTTAATTCATGCACTTTTACTCGGAGTTCAATATCATTTCATCCAGGGGAAGTTATTTTTGAGAGAGAGAGAGAGAGAGAGAGAGGTTTCAGCCTTTAAATTGAAGTTAGTAGCTTTAATTTGTTCACTTTAAATTGCTGAGTTGTTCTTTCTAGATTTTTCTTCCCTTGTTATGTGGCTATAATCACTTTTAAAACCATTTTCTGGCATTAGAAAACTAGAGCTGATGAATGGATTGGACCCAGCTAAATTGAACAGTTTGAGCTTATTATCCTAGATAAGTTTCTTACATTTCAAACTTGGTCAAGAATTCAAATTTGTGGCAGGCCTTTTGTTAAAGACACCCAAGATTTTTTCATGGGATTAATTAAATTTTGGGGATGTTATGAAGTAAAAGACTATTGCTTGTCTTTTAAGTACTTCACCTAGTTAAAATATATGGTTGCTTGGTGTTTTTTTTCTCCAGTTCTTTCCCTTCATTGCTCCATAAATTGTTTTTCTCTTTGATGGTTCTAAATCAAATGATAGTTGTGAAATGTATCATGTAACTATGCAATCTAAGGCTCCGTTTGTTTTGACGTAAAATATTTTACCATAAAAAATATTTTACATGTAAAATAATTTTGTAAAAAATATTTGTTTTACTTGTATTTTTTGGAGTTTGGTTAACTTACCTAGATTTTCATTTCTCTTCCTCTCTCCAAATTGAGAGAATGCAGAGAGATTTTTGTATTGCTCCTATGACACAATAAAGAGAGGATGGCATACAACAGGCTGCCGAGCAGCGGCCACAACAGGCCGTCGCCGCCTCCGTCACCACTCCGGTCTCGGACGAGGCTCCGCTTCAGCGGACGCTCCAAGGTGGCGGGCCGACTTTCGCTCGGCCAACCTCCCCGGACCCTTGCCCACCGCCTCGCCGGGGTCATCCTCTCCGTCCTCCTTTGCCGGCAGGGCGTCTTTCTCTTCGCGCCGCTACTCTACATCTCTGGTATGCTCTTCTACATGGGGACTGTGTCGTTCGACGTCGTTCCAGTCATCAAGCACCACCCGGTGCTTGGCTCGGTGTACCGAAGCCCATAGCTCTACGTGAAGCTCCTTCCCAAAATGGACTTGGACAATTCCTCCTCCAATGCGGTCAGTGATTATTCACCTCATTCGTCGTAATTACAAAATTAACTTACTTGCTAATTTTTTGTAAAACAAATTTAGTTTAATGATGTAAAATATTTTACTAAAAAAAATATTTTACATAAATATTAGTAGCCAAACAGTAAAAATAAAGTAAAATATTTTATCAAAAAATATTTTACGTCAAAACAAACGGAGCCTAAGTGCGCAAACACTTGCTAACCTGTAGCTCATTTTGAACAATCTTTGAATCCTTGAACCTTAGAATCAAAATTTTAATACAAAGAGCTTCTTTATAATATTAAAGCATTGGATTTCTTATATCATTGCATTTTCTCTTTTTTTTCTTTTTCTTTCCATGTTCTACATGCTACTAATGAATCCTTGGTAACTACTTATTTTTCGTTCAGAATGGTAAATAGCTTTTTCATTTGAATTTAATAAGAGAGAGAGAGTTCTTAAAATGGTGTCTTTTATTTTTCTTTTTTCTTCCTTTGTTTGTTTTTCTTTTGTGCGGTTGTACTTGAGTATTTGTTGATTAATTTGTTGAAGAACATTAGAATTAGCCATTTGGGTCCTTACTAGTTTTTGGACTGAAGAACAATAGGGGAGTACAATTGCTTTTGGTTCCTCAACAGGATGATCAATATTTGATCGAATTGTGAATTAGGTGAAACTAATTTTGAAGTTAAATTTGTGAATAATCTTGAATTAAGCGAAATAATGTACTTCTAACGCAAGGGGTGTAGTTACGACTCTTAAATATCAATATTGGTGATCTTCTAATTGTTTTAACATTACTAATGTTCTTCATGTTTGTTTGCTCCTTATTTTTTGGTTTAGAGTTGAGCTTTAGATCATATTATACTAAAGTGTCTTTGGGCTCTGATTTTGCCCTAACTATTTTGGTTTATTTTCTATTTTGGGTTCCTAATTTTGCCCTAAATCTTCTCATTACATAAAAAGCAGAATATTTTGTTGGCAATCTTGGTTTTTTCTCCTTCCCCTGCCCTTCTCTTCCCTCTCCCCTGTCTCTACATCTCTTATGATTCTTCTTGATGTGTCTCTGCTGCGGCATCTGCACTAATTTTTAGTTTCCATTATAAAATGAGACAATAAAAATCAAGATCTATTAAAAATTGCTTATATTGTTAGGTTGAACTATATAAAATTCAGAGCATGATGGTTATATAGCTGATTACATAGAAGCTCCAAAGGTTTCCAACAAAAACTTAATAAAATCCTTTAAATGCTTTAATAAAAATCCTTTTGTTTTATTATGTTAGGCGCAAGCACAGATGGCAAGATTATGCTCTTCCTTTTCGATTGCTAATGTACTTGAGATGTCTTTAAGACTTCAAAGAAAAAATTAATGTCAAAGCAACAAAAACTTAATGTCAAAGCAACAACTTCTTCACGCATTCCTTTTCGATAACTGTTTCATTTCCTCCAAACTAATACAAACGCAGAAAACATAGGATCAAAGGTTGTTAATTTGGATCGTATACAAATAACATTGAAAAGACAAAAGAATTAAAAGGTTTAGATGATATGCCTCATTCTGACAATCACAAACACCAAAATGGTCACCATTCACTAAATCCCAAAATCTAGAATATGCCCGCATAGATTTTTTTCT
>JAOTRH010000018.1:14259653-14274817 GCA_034768845.1 Heliamphora exappendiculata | reverse complement strand
ATAGATGAATATAGAATATTATATATCTGTTATTATTTTAATTAATAATATAATTCAGTTACACAAGCAGTCCTTTCAGCTCGAAAACAGCAGACCCAGTAGCAAGACCAAGGCATTGCAGTACCGGTCACCGGAAAGGATGTACCGAAGTCTAAGGTCGTCCCTCCGGAGCTTGGACTCCCATTCTTGAGTCTCCGGAAAATTTAGAGTGAGCTATTCTGTGCTATTTTCTGTTCTGGGTCTGTTTTTATCTGGCAGTGCCAGAATTTGTAAGTTTCTTCAGTGGATTTGGATATCATATTTTCAGTAATTTGTGGATGGTTTTGCCGTTTTGGTGATGCCGTGATGGGTATGCTTTGCATAGGATTTGTTTTTTAAATTTTGATGGGAATGGGATTTCAGTTCATCAATGGGTAGAGTTCTATCACGTAGTTATAGAACAGGTTTGATTAGCGTGAGCCTTGAGGTGATTTTTAACCATGAATATAAGTTTCTCACTGAATGCAGTGATTCGATTAGGCACCCCACTCTGCTATCCACGTGTTTGCAAATTTACCGCAGAGAAAAAAAAAAGATAATTAATCCCTGTTATGATACTCGCTCAACTCGTATAATCCTCAAGTTGTAGTATCGTAAAGCCATTACCACCATAACAATGCCGAAAAGATATAAGATGATCTTAACTTTTTACCTGAAAATTGGAATGTAAACAAACTTCAATCATCACACGCGAAAACTCCAAATGCCGAGTGGGTAAAATCTCTTGATAATCGAATCAAAGACTCGGGATCAACCCCCAACTTCATCCTGGATTGGGGAAAAATGAGTCATGGGGAAGGAGAAGGCTACACCGTATTGTCATTACTCTTGAAGGGTAAAGAAAAGGAGGAAGAAGAATAAAACGAAGCCCCTTTTTTCCATGTAAAGACATTTTATCATCTCTCCAAATATTCCTTCCATTACAACTGGAAATAATACAAAAAAAGAAGATCCAAAGCAAAACAAACAAAAAAAAGAAGATATCGTTACTCAAGAAAAAAAAAGAAAAAAATTGATTACTAAAACCTTAAAAATCTATGAACTTTACAATTAGTTGGTCTGTCTATCTAAAAAATGCTAATAGCAGCAATCAAGTGAATCAACCATCTTCACATTGCAAGCTTGTCTTTATATTTCGTAGTGTGCATGATATAAGAGTGTTGACAGACTCCACAGACTCCATAGTTAGTTTGGCTGTGGGAGAGGTATTGGTGAGGATTTGAAATGCTATGGTGAGCAAAGATCCCCCTTCTGTGCTCTTCTCCTCTGGCCGTGAAGTGATCACCAGAGGCCTCGACTCAAGCCCATCGGGAAGAATTGAGAAACCAGAAGGCAGTATGGCAGTGTTGCTAGCATCGCAGCCCGTCATCACTGACTGCATGCCGGTGATGTCCACGGGAGCATAGACCACCATGGATTCATAGGAATTGGTACAGCTATCTTGAAGTATCCACATATTGTTCTCTTTTGACTTCGTCGCCTGAAATTATGAAGAGCGAAATGAGGATGACTGTTCTCTTAGTTTATTCTCAAGTTGGTTAGTTAGAGAAGAACACGAGAAATGTAGGTGTCTTCGTAAAGAGACAGAACTAACTTGGATGGTGACTGCATTGCCTCTATCCTGCCCTTTAGCCAAGTTCGCAATGGATTGAACTGGACCTCCATTTGACATGATGTCCCACTAAAATACACATCCAAAACTAGAATTGTGAGAAAATAGGCCTAACATTATATGCCAAGTTATTTAGCACTCCCTCTTACGCACTATCCCATCTCACATGTGGAGAGGAAAACATACCAAACATGGTATACCAACACATACAAAACGTAGTCCACAACAATTATAATGGGGGAACAAACTTCTCAAGTTCAGAGCTAAGATCCACGTTACGGCACAACTAATCCCAAAAGCCCAAGTTGTTTAAGAAATGTGCCAAACAATGTATGTCAAGCTAGCTGACACTAATTAATATTTCGTCTATAGTAGAGAAGGAAAGTAGTTAACCTCATTTCGGCGGGCTTCATCTCTGAGGAAATCAAATAGAATGTGGTGAGACACAGGTAACCATACGGATGAAACTGCACAAAGGATCACCCCAAGAGGTTCTCCCGGGTCATTTAAGTTCTTCCTAGAAGCCACCCTTATGTCATCTCCTGTTTTACTTGAGACCTTGGTCCAGGTATGGTGGCTTGAGGCTCCAAGCGCACGACAAAAGCTCCATGTCATTCTCTGTGCCAATTTCAGGATGCTTTTCCTCCCTGCTAACGTAGCAACACCTGCAGTTCAGTGTTGATAATGAGTGAAAATATGTTCGTAGAAGTAAACGTTTTGAAGAAATTCAATGAGTGAAAGAGTGATGGCTTACCACTTGAATCTTTAGTTGGAACATTTGTAGCCATGAAGAACACCAGCCGCTCACATTGCTGCTGCAGTGTAGCAATCCAGTGCCTTGCACCAAAGGCTATACCGCTATTAACTATTGCACGATACATGGTTGGAACAATACTTTTCTGACATTCCAAGTGCTCTATCCAGGTTACCTAAAACACATTAAGCTTGTTCGCTTAAACTTGTAGAAAATTCATAGTTACATACACTGTCGTACTAGGCTGTTTGCCTTCACGATTGAGTTATTCATCTATGCAGCAATTAAGTTTAAAAAATGAAGAAAAAAAGGTCCACATGGAAGAAAAGGCTAAATTTGTTATGTAGAATAGAATCAATGCCTCCAAACGTGAAAGGGGGAAAGAACTAGTGTCATTGTGCATGTTATAAACATTGAAATAAACTCTGTTGGATGACTTGTAAAGTCCCTTTCAGAAATTCTGAAAGATGAATTGCACATTGAATCTGTAAACATGCACGGTTACCTTACAGTGGCCGTTTGATTTGTCCTCAATGATGCAACCGGATGGACGTTTCCTACATTTTACGAGGGATGCATCGATATTGTCTTCCACTTTGTCAACAGATACATCAACAATCGCCCACTGGTCAGCGCTCAATTGCTTACAATATCGGATGAAGTACACCTCTCTAGTTGGTACCATTGGTGTGAGCATTTGCAGCTCTGCAAACATCTGCAACCAATACAACCGTAAGAACCAAATGCGCAACTCTTTCTCTCTCTCCAAACATCTTCAAGGCCATGAAATTAATGAGCAGGCAAACTTCTAGTGGCCCAAAGAGAACTTGAACTAACGACCTTTTGAAGACAAAGCCAAAGTCTTTACCAGTCAAGATACCCCTCAAAATTCTGAAGTTTAAAATCTTTGAAGACAAGTTTTATGGGAAAACATAAGTTGGAAATAGTTTTGAAAAGACTTGTGTATCACAGTTAATGAGCAGGAAGATATGTTGTTCTGAAAAAATGGGAACCGGGTATGTCACTCTCCAAATGTGGGTTTTCAAGTTTGCCGTTGTGGGTAAATTTATATAATGTTCAACTTGAATTGTGGACGGAAGAGGGAATGGGTTATTTGGCAAGTATTCTGGGTAAGTCTTTATATGTGGATGAACCAACACACTCCATGAGTAGATTAACTTTTGTCCGAGTTTGCATAGAGGTACAATAACAAAGATATTCCAAAATCCATTCCTATAAATTTAGGATATGGAGATCCTTATATTATTCGGGTTGAAACTTCTTGGATTCCTTTAAAATGTACGAAATATAATATATTTGGGCATAATCTCAAGAGTTGTTTGAATGCACAAGATGGTATGAAGATTTCTAAACAAGTCTGGAGGAGAAAAGAAGAAAATGACAAGAGCTCTAGTGAGGAATGGGTAGATGTGAAGAAAGTGAAGAATAAGGATAATCAAGCTTCTCAAGGGGAAGAAAATGTTAATCAAGTTGCTAAAAGAGGGCTGGGCGATCAGTTGTCTAGAAAGCTTGTTGAGACTTCCACTTCTGATATTCCGAAATCATCAAATACCTTTGATATCCTTTCTTTTTGCGAGCTCAGGGAAGAACATGGCTGCGAGGAGGTTGATGCGGTAAAATCGAAAGGAAAGAGTAAATTAAACTCATCCTCTAGGGATGTGAACAAGAGGAAGCTTGATGAGAAGATTAGAAATCTCTATATTACTCGGGAAAAAGGTCTTTTGTAATTTGAGTTGAGTTTCCGTTGTTGATACATGTTGCTCTTGTGTCTTGTTGGCTCTTCTGAGTCAGGTTATCTTTTTGTATTTTTTATCTTTCCTAACCTCTCGACCTGTGAGAGTTTTTTTTATTATTGGCTAGGGTGTGTTTTTTGATCCATATTGTAAAATTTCTTTTTTTGGAATAATATTAATCAATTACTTATCCAAAAAAAAAAAAAAGGTTCCAGAAATTGGTGTTCCTCTATTCCAAAATTGTTGTACCCTTCTACTACTAATTTGATTTCTTGGAAGATTCAGTCTAAGATATCAATAATTTGGCATTATTATCAGATGAGTGACAATATTGAATTGTGATTTTGAACAATTTTAGAAAGCTACCTTTTGTTGTTAACAAAAATCATTGAATTAGATATTGAAAATAGTAATTGCCCCTTGAAAGAACAATTGTAGCAGGTTATCCCTTAAATATAGTTCAAATCCAACAATGGCAATCGACTGCATTTTCTTAAGAAACAAATCCTTGAATGCCCACAAAGATTCTTGAATTTCCAAGTTAAAATAACCTCATATTGCAACAATCAATTTCAATTTCTCAATAACCGAAGGCACAAATAAACAATCAATTAACTTTCTCAATAAACTGGTTAGAAGAAACAATTGTTTTGATGTCGGCAAGACATCTTTCCATAACACGGTTATTTATCATAGTTCCCTTACCTCGCTACCCAATCCAATTTGGCTTCCTTCCGTTAACTCGTGACAGAAACAATAGATTTTAGTGTCATACGATGATACGACTTAACCTTATAATCCGAAGCTAGCTCTGGAGCACCCACTCTTACAAATACAAGCAACCATACAAGCACACTTATTTAAATTTTTCTAAGCTATAAACTAAAATTGAAAAATAAACTGAAACATGCACTCGAACTAAAAAAGTTGATTTTGAAGTCCCTCAAATGAATTACTCACCAATTGAACGGCACCATTCCGGTTAGGACCTTCTCCATCGGAGACAACATCGACTGTGGCTGCTTTCGATATCATGCATGGAAACATTTCCTTCCATTGATTCTGCAATCACAATTGAAGAATGTCAATCAGATTATAACATTCATGGCTCTAAATTACGGCATCGGACACTATAATACAACTATTTATCAATTGTTATTGGACAGTATTATCGTAAATATTGGTATCGAAAGTCTAAAATTTGGTTATTTATCTACTTCCCTAGCATGGGTACTTCAAAAGTGTTGGCATACATGCACCAAGTACGAGTCCGGCACAAGTACGGCAAGATATGAAAATTCATCTTGGGACACTTTCTCTTATAGTTTGCAATTGCCAAAAATAACTTTAAATCAATACGATTGTCATAACAATCGTAGTCCTTCCGAAATAAGTATCATCATTTGCCATTCAAACTTGCAATTCCCAAAAAACACGGGCGACAATATTAATACAAACTAACATCTATTTTTATTCACTTATAACTTAAAAGTAATTTTATGTTTACCATACATATGATAAAATGCTAAAAAATATCAAATAAATAAATAAATTTTCCGTCCAACCATAGTCGTACCCATATTCTCCTTTTTAAAATTTCATCCTACCAACATAGTACTATGTTGATTTACAAAATTTGTGTATATATATATATATATATATATATATATATATATATATATTGTGTCAATGCATACGATTTTATGACTATTTCTCTATCCCCATGCTTGTGTCAATGCATAATGTAATTAGGGTTGAAGGTTCCTTTTTTTCCTTACCACATCCATGAAGCTCTGAACCAGCCGCGGGATATCCACGAAGACAACTCCCGTATCTCTGGAGGCTTCGATCGACCTCTTCGGCCGCCCATTGCCGGAGTTATCGCCGGAGAACTCTTTCAAATATTCATCGTAATTAAGTATTTCACGCCCCGTCTCGACGCTCCGAACCCAAAGTGGGTCCCCGGCGGTGGCCATCTTTTTGAGCTCTTCCGTTGCTTGATTCACGATCTCCATAATTCTCGTCTTCTCGAGCCCGAAAATCCCGGTGTAGAAGTCTAGAGAGCTTTTGTTCTCTTGGTCGGTCCCGCCGGCCGAGCACGACGAGTTCGTCGGTGCTGCTCCGGGAGGGTACTTCCCCACAGCTGCTCGAAGTTTTTCAATCTGCATTTCACCCAAACTTTGTGAAAAAGGGGAAAAAAAATTCCACTGGTATTCACACTTCATAGGGTATGTTTGGTAAGTGACTTAAAATCGATTTACTGCTTTTTCTATTGTGTATTATGCGAATAAAATAGAATATAAATAATTATTTTTTCTTTTATAACTAATATAAAAAAAAAAAAACATAATCACTACTTTTCTTTTCTTTCCATACTAATCTGCTTCAATAATAAAGTCGGACACACTTTTTTTTTTTTTTTTTTTTTTTTCAGAAGGAAAGAGTCTCACTGCACAGTAAGACCCACTTGGATGTGTTTGATTCTGTGACAAAATCTGTACACTAAATAATTTTCTTTATAAAAAAACTCAACGAGAGCTTTCTTTTAAAATCTTTCACTCTTATCTCAAATTTCTTAACCAAAATGGAGGCTAATTAATCAATTTTAAATTTCAACCTAACAACCGGTTTTAAATTGTATTTTTTTTTATTTTTCGCTCAAAATTTTAAAAATTAAAAAAAAATTCGTTTGATAACCCAAAGACTTTTAGCCTTTTTAGTTTTTTATTTTTTTACATAATTTTTTTAAATATATTTTTATCAAATAAAATTTATATTAAATATAAAATTATCTAAAAATAAATTTAAAAAATTATAATAACTTTAACTCAAATTTTTTGTCTTTTGAAAATCTACTACTTTAAGCCATTTTTAAAAAAAATTTAATTTATTATTTTTTAACTTAAAATTACTTTTACGTTTCATCAAACAAACTTTTTATTCATTTAACTTAAAATAATTTTAAATTTTAAAAATATAATTTAAGCCAAATTACCGAACAAAGTATTGTCGTCTCACATAAACATTAAAGAATGCTGGGAGAAATAAGTAATAAGGTTTTATGGAAGCAACCTCGGCCTTGAGTCTGACATTTTCGATTCTGAGCTGCTGGTCCTCTGTGGGGGCAGAGGCATCCCTGGTAGAGGTGGCGAACCCACAATTAGGGCACGCAGACTTCTTAATCGTCTCCCTCAAGCTCTTGTTTTCGTCCCTCAGCTTCTCCATTTCCGTTTTCAGCAACGAATTCTCGTGCCGCTCCTGTATCGCCTGCGCATTCCATTTTCCAAATCAAGAAAATTCAATTTTGATCTTCGCAAACCAAACACAAATATCATCGATCTGCATAAGCATTAGAATCCAAGTGTTTGTGTAATTATTAAAGCTCTGCTTTAATTTGCAGCTTTTTAGCTTCTTTTGTTTTCAACTTTTTAATAGTGGGTCAATAAAATTCCTACAATTTGTTTCTTTCGAATTTTATATTGCTAGAAATGTCCTTTTTTTTTAACATATTCACTCATTCATCTACTCTCTCCTTTCCTTTTTTTAGTGTTTCCTCTTTAACTACTCTTTGTAGAGCTGTGCAATATAGTTTCACAGATTCAGCCACAGGTCACTCGTATGATTGTACTAGAGCTCACCGTTTGTGAGTCTCATAGCCATATAAGTAGTTTTTAGATAGATCTCTGAAACCAAGTTGTTAGTCTTCTTCCTCTTTATACAACCGATGTAATAATACCTTGCCTAGTCCTCCCACTCTTTGTGATTATGCATATTAAACAAATTTTAATTCTACACTGTTTGTATTTAGAGATAATTAATTATTATTAGTACCATATTAAAAACTTATTTTGAAATAAGTCCCGATCAGTAATAAAATATTCCAACGGAGTCTTATTTTGAAAATAATAAAAATATTAGACAATAATACCATGTTCACTTCTTCAACACTTTTCTCTTTCTCTCTCTTCCTCTGTACTTTCCATCTTCCTCTCCCTAAAAATCAACATCACGGTGGACGGATTCTTCAACACCACCAATACTTTCAACTTCATCTCCTCTGGTCTCTCCCTCCTCCCTTATCTCTCCCAAACCGACGAAGCCCTGACATTGGCGGCGAAAATGGTTTGTGGCGGTTACGACGCGAACGCATGCACGTTCCACCCCATCCTCAACGCGCTCGCAAAGAAGAAGAAGATAGAGGAAGCATGGTGCGTAATGGATATGATGAGAGAGAATCAAATCCAAAAGCGGGAGGGTTACTGATTGAGACGTTAGGGGTCGAATTGACTTTTGCTCTTGTTTTGTTGGTGTTGGTGCGACTGTGGATTTGAGGTAAAGTTTTGATGTTGCTGTGAAGTTCTCATTTTCAAATGAGAACTTCTTTGTCGTGGGTAATGAGAATTTATAAGTTAACCAAATTGTAACAATAACATAAATGAGAACTTACACTTGTGGATGAGAAAGAGAATTTTCAATGTGATACGAAAATGAAATTTTTTGAAAACTTATAGAAAATTGTTGCCTCAATGTGATATTCTCAATATTTTTAAAATTTATTGTATAATAAGAATGAGAATTTATACTTGCGTTATTGTTGGAATTTTTGTGAATTCATTGACCATTGAATTCTAGAATTCAATAGCAGAATTCAATTGTAATTGAATTGGCCATTTAATTGGCAATTAAATCCTGAAAATCAATACTATTCATGGCTATTGATTCTCATGTAACCCCCTTCATAATGGAGGGTTTATATATACTGTCATTCCATTCAGAGAAGAGGCAGAGAAGAAGAGACAGAACAGAGAAAATCACAGTAGAAGTGAGAAAGAAGAGATACAATTCTTAGATTATATTGCAAGCTGTAAGAGAGAGAAAGACAGACATAGTACATTCTTAGCCGATCCTTGGTGGTGTTCCAACGATCGTGTAACCCTTTTATCCTGGGAGAGTGACGCCGGTGGAAAACCTACAACACCCTCGGTAGGCGGTGAATCATTCTTAAGGAAATTGCGTTTGTAAGACTCGGTTTGCAAATTCTATTCCTGTTACTTTTGTATTTTATTTTCTTGTAATTTTAGATTATTGTAATTGTTGAAAGTTAATAAAGATGTATTTTCTGAATTACCGAGCATGTATATATTTTTGGCGTTAGATTATCTCCCAACAGTTATAAAATATTTACAATGAGAACTTATTGTATAATAAGAATGAAAACTTATTCTTACTATTTTTACTAGTGAAAATACTATCAGTATTTTGAGAACTTATTGTGTAATGAAAATAAAAACTTAAACTCTCTTCAAAATGCAAATAGGGTAACTTGCAATGTATAATGAGAGAGATAGAGACTCTGCTTCAAAGCATTAAACGACGTCTGCCTCCCACACCACATGAACCCAAAACACCGTTTCGTCCCCGCCGCCTTTTCCAATTGCAAAAAAAGAATCATGACCCGGTCATTAAGAGAGAGGTTATAGTGAGAGAGAGAGAGAGAGAGAGTGTGTGAAGCAGTGAGAGTTTACACGGAGGAGAGAGAGAGAGAGAGAGAGAGAGAGAGAGAGAGAGAGAAAAGCTGGCTCGCCGGTGGCAAAAAGGGCTGCACCGACAACGTGATCAGCGGTAGAGGGTGGTCCAACGAGATATCGGCGATGGGTGGTTGGGGAGGCGCGACGAGCTTATATATATGTAGTTCTCCAAGGCTTAAATGGATTCTCTCAAATTGTTCTGAAAAACGTGGGATGAGATTTGAGCAGCGGCAAGGATGACAGCACGAATGGTACAGTAATATTATGAATTTAAAAATAAAATTCAAAAAAATACTTAAAAAGTGATTTAGATTGTTAAGATTTATTGAAGTGTGTTCCACATCCTATTAAATATGAATCTCAACCATCTAAATTACTTTTTTGATATTTTTCTGAGTTTTATTTTTAAGTTCATAGCATTACTGCGAATAGTATTGTTCAAAGAGGACACATTTGGTAATACATATCACAAAAGGATTTAATGGAATATAAATTTTTAAATAGAATTTATTCTTAAATTTCTTACCAAAATGGGATTGCTGGCTTGATGCCCTTTAAATTAATAGTATTTTGTGATATCATTAGACTCTTTTGATTAAATGTAACTAAAAGGATTTGTTTTTCATTTTATTGTATTTAATCTTATTTCAACCTATTTTTTACCCTCTTAGACCACTTTTATGGGTTCGCCACTTAGTGATGGCGGTTCCAGAAATATTTCTTAGGATAAATAATTAAGAATTTTAATTTTATTCTAGTTCATGTATCGGACATTAATAATAGCATTCATTCTTTAGATGATTTTTCAAAAAGTCGTCTTTAGTTTGAAAAAATTGATCTTCATATTCTTAACTATAATAGTGGTAGTTTCACACGTGACAGCGTCGACAATATCATCTTTAATTTCGTGACGACACAACTTAATATTTTTTTTATTGTCTTGAACTCAATGTTGATATTTTCATTGTGACCATTTAAAGGATGGGCTCTTTTTTTAGTCAAATACCAGTGGACCTAAATGCATAGTAGCAATTTGGATTTTTAAACATTTGGATTAAGTGTTCAAAACCTTTCAACATGGTAAACGAACAGCAAACTTCACTAATTTAACATAATTATTATATTCAACTCATTGCTTATAATTACCACATTTATATGAAAAGGAAAAATATGTATAATAATTTATTATTAGACAGTGATATCACGATATTACCAATAAAAAAAGAGAGGAAAGAATGAAATTAATTATGATGGATGATACCTTGATTTGGGTGCGGCGATTTTGAAACCAGAACTTGACTTGTCTAGGAGCAAGCCCTAATTGCTTGCTCAGTTGCTGCCTTTGCTTCTCATCAGGATGTGGTGATTCTTTAAACAGCCTATGTATATTCATATATATATTTATATATATTCATGTGAGATGAACAATTCTTATATCTAATATGCATACAAAATGATTGTTTCAAATGAGACAGATAAATAAAATTACAAAGAAGCATAGTGAAGAAACATATTAGGGTGTTTAGTAAAGTTTTTACTGTCAGTTTTTAGTTTTTTACTACTAATTTTAGTAAAAAGTTTTAATTTATTTTTTAAATATTTACAATTTTTGTTACAAACTAGATTTATTTTTCTTATATTTTAACTATAAGCTAACATATTTATCAAATACATACACTTTCTGCTACAAAGTATAATATAAAAATTATTAGATTTTCCTATATTTGTTGTAAGCGTCAAATTATTGCCAAAAAAAATTGTTGAATAAGAAATGAGTTAAATTAGAAGCAAAATTTGAAATTGTGGTTTTGAAAAATAAGAGGAGAGTAAAATTTTGAAAAAAGTGGGATATACAAAATTAAATTGGTGTATTTTAGAACTACAGAAAAAGAAAAGTATTTGCACTTATGAGCGTTAGATTATAGTTGAAAAATTGTGATCATTATGATTTCAAATTGAAATTACAAATACTTATTACAGATACGATCGAAGTTATAATTTCAAACATTAGAATTTGTATTTTTTGATCTACAATCAAAGTTACAAGTAACAAGTTATAACTATGTCTCTTTGAAGTTTTCTAATTATTTGTTAAGTTAAAAATTAAAAATTTTAAAATAATTTTTAACAAACATTCATAGAATACAGACAAAAAAGCAATTTTTTTTAAAACGATAACTGTTACAAAAGTCTTATAACAATTACAAAAACCCGAATTAGCTTCCCTCACATTAGGTAAAGTTCTCATTTTGTATTATAAGATATGCCGATATGTGTATATATATATTAAAAACTGAAGTTAACCAGAACTTTTTGATTAAATTAGCTTTAACTTTTGCAATCTTTTGTTTCTGGAGCTGTCTCATAAATGAGATTCCTTTTTAGTGCTTTATACGTGATAAAGATTAAAGGGCTTATCTTTTAGGGTGCCAGATGGATTGACTCACACATGAATCAACTGAGTCTAACTGAGTTTGTTCTTCGAACAAATTTCCGAGTTCATGATTAAATAGTGATGCATGTCTAGGATTAGTTTGTAGCCAACGAGTTGGGATTCTGTATCCTAAAAATTACATGTTCTTCTGTTATGTTCTAATGTATTAAAAAATATTAATAACTATTGAATCATATAAGAATTTTCAAAACCGATAATCTTTTGATAGAGCCAAAAGGTTCCTGTGTTCAATAGACTCGAAAAATTCATTAAACAACATAACCTAACCTCTATAGGTTAGGTTGGGTTGGTTCAATTATGTCAAATAATGAGTTTGGTTTTGCGTCTTAAAAATACTAAACCGATGTAATTAGTTCGGTTCTCGGATTAAATTTTTTTTAAACCGATCCAATCTAAAACCGAAAGATAATATATAAATCACATAAAATTAATATTTATATTATTTGTGCTCTTAATTATAATTAAAAATATGTAAATTAAAAAAAAGAGAAGTGGAATTTAAGTCGCTAATCTTAGAATCTTATATAAAAAATTAAGTCGTTTATAGAATAAGGCATATATTATTTTTTAAAAATATTTTATTAAAAAAATATTTAATTTACTTGAACAACGGTTCTAATCCCAACCAATCTGAGTTTATTTGAATTGAGTTAAATTAGTTTTAAAGTATGAATAATTCAATTCTAAACTTAATATTTTAAAATCAAACCTAATCATATTAATTTTAAATTAAATTTCAAATGGACTCAAATTGACCGATGTCCATCCCGGCCAAAATGGCAGAAACCTCAGAACTCAGATTCAGAACCTAATTTATTGACATCAAACCATGCACGTACTGCATTAATTAATGTCATTTCCAGTCATTGTGAATTTGTGACTCATTTGTAATGAGTCAACGCGGAGTGATTCTAACTTCTGACCGAGTCTATCCACCAAATTACTTTCAACATTTTTTCTGATGCAAATAAACGTATACATGGGGAAAAGAGAACTCACGCTTCCATTTCTCTGATTTGCTCTGCAGTGTGTCTATGATACTTCTTTCTCTTCTTTTTCTTGTTCTTATCGCCACCGCCGTCTCCGTCTCCGTCCCCGTCACCCTCCTCGTCGTGCTCTCCGTCGCCGTCGAATTCATCGTCGGAACGTGACCTTGCATGCCCGGAAGTCTCACTGCTAATCTCCACCGTCGTCTCCTCTCTTCTTCCTCCGCCCACACTTCCCTCGTCTCCCTCCTCCACCTCCATATTGGCCGCTGCAGCCGCCGCCGCCCCATCTCGGAAAATCCCAGCCTTTTCAAAACACCCACAATAAAAAACGAGTTATTAATTACACACATGAAATCATACCACATACAAAGGCACACCCAGAATGAATGAATGAAAGAAATGAATCCATAACTAAGAAAGTATAAATGAAGAAGGTTAATTACGAGACTGAGGGAGAGAGCCGGAGAGGCAAAGAAGTCTTTTGTGCGAGAAGTTGGAGGATTCGACATGTCCACGCCCATGGCAGTTCTGGCCTCTGCAATCCAATGGGTTGTTTTATGGGAGCAACTATGGTGGTTTTTGGAGAGAGAGAGAAAGAGAGAAAGGTGGGACCTGCTTGATTTAAGGATATAAAACAAAGGAAGCAACTCAGAGGGAGTTTCTTCACTGTTTAGAGAGAGAGAGAGAGAGAGAGAGAGAGAGAGGGGACTAGTAGGAGTTGACCGTTAGATATATATTCTGTTGAGTACATTTTTTTATCGTAGACTCAACTAACTTTAGGCAGTTGAAAGCGCTTGAAGCTCCAACTGATTTTTCAATTTCTACTTTGGCTTCGGCTTCGGCTTCGGCCTGGCTTCTATGTCAGCAAAGGGACTGTTTGTGGATACCTTTCTTTAGCATTAATTTCTGTTTTGGCATAATTGCATATTAAGTTAATAACTCCTACAATGAAATTATGTGAAAGAATAATTAAATTTTGTCTAAATTAACAATAACAGTGTCACATAATCAATTTCATTTTAAGTATGGTAGATCTACTATATATGCAATTCTTTTATTGAGAAGAATAATAGAAAAGTACTATAAAAAAAATCTTTATATGATTTTATACACTTAGAAAAAAAATCTATTGAAGAGTGCATAGAGATAGCGAGTAACAAATGGGTACATTGATGTAATAAAAAATATGTATGCGAGAGCTGTCACAATAATTAGATCATCTGCAAGATGATAAGATTTTAAGGGTTAAAATTTTTTATGTAGCGAAAACAGGAACGTAAACTACAATCCACACACAGCAAATAAAGAATAGAACAAGAATACGAAGATACGTGATTCGGCTGATTGTCTACCTCAAAGTGAATAAAAAATAATTCACTATATAACAATAAGGAATACAAGTTTCATTCTTTTATTCACACAATATCTATGGCGTCAAACTTGAGCTCTTTCTCTCTCTCTACTATTTTTAGCCTCTTTATTGAGCTCCTCTCAAGTGTATATAGACAACCTCTTGGTTTTATGAAACATAAAACTCTTATATATGCAGTCCCTAGGTTTGAAACAAACCTCAGCGCTGTAAACTATTTTGCAGCGGGCCGCTCGAGCCGTCAGTGTCCTGAGAGTAACTCTACAGCATCCGTTCGATCGGTCCTTCTTGGCCCCTCGAGCGTTCATCATCTCAAGACCACAACTCGAAATTTCGGTTACAAACTGTTAGAATTAGGCAACCCAAGAGGGGGGGGGGGAGAATTGGGTTTCTTTGCTAGCAAAGAAGATTTAAAAAACTTTTCAGAAAACCTTTTAATATCTCACAGGATCTAGATATGCAAATGTAAAATTAATGCAAGAATTAAAAGGAGAGGGATAGAGATAAAGAACCAGACACCGGAATATATAGTGGTTCGGCTTGATCTTTGCCTACGTCCACTACTCAAGATCTCCCTTGAGTGTTTTCACTAACCAGAATACTTCCGGGCGTATTCCAAGCCTTTACAAGCGTCAAGCTTTTACTTGAGCTATCTGAATGTTTA